>PVKA01021849.1:0-37976 GCA_004027165.1 Ctenomys sociabilis
CAATGTATTATTTCATCGACTCTGTATGGTTATGATGTTTTGAAACTGTCTGATTGACATTTGTATTTCAATAAAATAAAAATAAATGGAAAAAAAAAAAGAATGGGTGAAAAGTCTATCTAGGTATGTTGACCAATCTTACTCTCTTCTTCTGTGGGTAATCTATTCTGGTTATTTGATGAGAGTCCTAGGGAGGGGGCTTAAGACAATCGCATGTCTTTTGGTAGAATTTCCTTCAGTCAGATAAGAGAACTGCACAGAAAATCCCTGTTTGTACTTGGCAAAAGGAAAGAGCACCAAGAAAAGGTGAGAATGCCCTTGATGCTGAGGCAGCTTCACAGGTCTTCCCATTTTCTATAAATCAAAGCAGCCCATTTTGGGGTGTTATTTCTTAAACCTCAACAATGGAATTAAAGCAGCATCACAGATAAAAGCCTCTATGTAGCATTAGGGAGAAAAGGGTTGTGGGTTGAATCCCAGGCAAGCATCCTGTATACTAGAAAAAATAGTAATAATCTCCAGAACAACATGACACAGAGTGGTTTCCACAATAAAAAAAAAAAAAACTTAAAAAAAAAGAGGGGCTAGGGAGATGGCTCAGTGGAATAAGCGCTTCCCTGGCAAGCGCAAGGGCCTGAGTTCAATCCCCAGTTCTGCCAAAAAATAAAATAAAACTAAAAAAAAAAAAAAAGAAAACAGAGTGGTTTCCACACATTATGATAATAGGGTTTCAAGTAAAAATTGTTAGACATGTAAAAGAACAAGAAAGTGTGACTCACACTCTGAAGAAAACCAAACTAATAGAAAACTCATCCCAAGGGAGTTCAGGTATAGATTTTATCAGTTTCCAAAATTGATCATAAAAACATGTTTAAGGTATTTTTTTCGACGTGGGGTCTGGGGATGGAACTCAGGACCTTAAGCTTGTCAGGCAAGTGCTTAAACCACTGAGCTATGTCCTCAGCCCTGTTTAAGGTATTATTTGAAATATGATCATATATTAAAAGCAAGTATGTAGCAGTGAGTAAATAGACAAAGAATCTCAACAGAAAGATGAAATTTTTTTCTTTTAAACTACCATTAAAATAAAAAACTTATTAGACTAAGTTTATATCAGATTATAAATAGCAGAATAATTCACAAATATGAAACTAAATTAGTCATTCAAAAAAGAGGGAGAATAAATATTGAAATATAATGAACAGAATCTCAAGAAACCTGTGGGCAGCATGGAATAATTCCCAAAAGTATAATTTTAACCACTCCCAAAAATGTTTAAAGAAGTAATGACTATAGCACTTCTAGAATTTAAAATAAAACATAAGAGGACTGGGGAAATAGCTCAGTAGATTAGGCACTTGCCAGAATGAGGTCATAAGTTCAACCCCTGCTGCTGCAAAAAACAAACAAACACAAAAAACTTGCAATCATTTGGGCCAGGGAGATAGTTCAGCAAAATAAGTGCTTGCCTGACAAGCACAGGGTCCTGAGTTCAACCCCCAGTACCACAAAAAATAAATAGATAAACAAATAAAAATATTTGGGTATCACCTGCTCAGGGCCCCTCTCCTGTCCCTTTCTCAGGAGCTTTCTTTCCCTCAATAAATATATTCTGTTCATAAAATAAAATATAATTGCACAGCAAAGTACTTTTTTGAACTCCAAGCAGAAAGGCCACAAAGAAAACCACTCTTCTGACAAAGTTATAGTTTAGTGGTAGAGCATTTACCTAACATGCATAAGGTGAGGTATGCTGAAATCCAGCCCTAGCATAAGATAAGAGAGACAGACAGACAGACAGAGACAGAGAGAAAGAGCCCACATCTAGATACATGATGATCAGCTAAAAACCTAAGAAGAAAATCTTGAATGCAGCTCAGAAAAATTTGATACACATAACATTAACAGCTTATTTCTCAGGAGAAATTATAAAAACCACTGGGACAGCATATTCAAAGTTCTGGAGCCAGAAGAGCCTGCATACAGGAATCCTCTATCTTGGGAAGCGACTGCTGGAGAGTGGGGAATAACAAATTTTCAGGTGAACAATTGAGTGGCTTTGTTACCACAAGACTTGCACTACAAGAAACACTAGACAAAATTCTTCCAACTGAAAGGAAATGATGTTAATAACAACTGCAATTCACAAAAGGCAACACAAAGCAACAGAAATGATAAATATATGGGAAAACACAAATGATCAATTTTATATTTTAAATACCTTTACTTATCACTACTTTTATTTTATTTATTTATTCATTTACTTATTGTATTTAGGACAGGATCCACAGGGTCCCACTAGGTAAATAAGACTCATAGTGATCCGTCTGCATTCAGCCTCCCAAGAGCTGTGATTACTGGTGTGCACCACCACGCCCAGTCTCAATCACCATCCCAGCACACCCTAGGGACAAAGTGGTATGGCAGGCCATGGATCAAACCCTGCTCCCTGAGTCTACCTAAGCAGGCTTTTTTTAATCTGCTGAGCTATTTGTCTGGCCAGTTATAAGTATTTTTTTTTTTTGTCTTTTTGAGACAGGGTCTCACTATGCAGTTCAGGCTGGCCTTAAGCTCACTTTGTAGCTCAGGCTGGTCTCGAACTCACAACAATCCTCCTGCCTCAGCCTCCCGAGTGCTGGGATTACAGGCATGTGCCACCATGCCCGGCTTATAAGTATTTTTAAAGCAAAAATTATAATGCTGTGTTGATGGGCTTATAATATATGCAGATTAATGTATGTGGAAATGTATAGTGGCAATTAAACTGAGTTAGAGAGTAGATTAGTAGTAAAGCATTTGTCTAGCATGGGCAGATCCTAGGATTGATTTTCAGCACAGATTCAGAAGAAGGGCACTAATAAAAGAAGACATTATGCTGGAGATAAAATACAGTCGTACAAGAGTCTGCCTGGAAAGCATAATGTCCTGAATTTGATTCCTGGGAAAGGACATATGTTCATACAGACACAAAAATATAATATTAAAAAATTCTTCTATTTTACCTAAAATAATTCAATGTTAAATCTTGTTTGTTTGTTTTTCTGTTTTGTATTTTTGGCTGAACCGGGGATTGAACTCAAGCCTTTGTGCTTGCCAGGGAAGCATTTATTCCACTGAGCTATCACCCTGGCCCAAGATATTTTTTTTTTTTTTTGGTGGAACTGGGGATTGAACTCAGGTTCTTGTGCTTGTCTGGGAAGCACTTATTCTACTGAGCCATCTCCCCAGCCCTCAATGTTAAATCTTGATAGACTGTTATGTTTAAGTTATATATTGTGAATCCTAGGAAAACAACTTAAAAGACATTACAAAGCATCTGCAATATTTAAATGACAATGGAATACCCATCTCTGACAAAACTAAAGAAAAAAGGGGATACAAATGAACAACCATTTTGTACCTGTATATTCAAAATAGCTAGGATAGGTATGCAGCTATTTTCTATTAATTCAACGAATAAAAATATATGTACTAATAGTGTTTGTGCACAGGATATCATGTCTGCATCTTGTACAATGAATCACCACTAAGACAACAATATGTAATGTATTAATTATTAAAACTATCCTACTAGACTCAGGGCACAGGTGAACCTGTGCTGTAACATCATCAAACTCAGTTGTGCCCCAAATTTTCTGATCAAGGAGATTATGGAGCTACAGAGGAGAGATTGATGAGTTATAATGTGCCTGGGGAGAGTCACATGGAGAGAAAACTTTCTCTCAGGCTCTTACAGAGAGCAAACTGGTCAAGCATTGGCTGTGATTCATCTGCATGGATCACATAGACAAAGGATCTACAGAGTAAGGTACAGGATTACAAGATAAACCCTGAGGGGACTTCACTAACCTCATCAGAAACAAAAGCTACATCTTTTGGTAAATAGGTCTTGCTCTATCTTGGTCTTAACCATCCAGCAGAAAAGTACAAAAATAAGGTAGATAAAGTGGAGCCGTAATAATAAGTTTAGCTGTAAATGGCTATAGTCAACAACTTCTTCAGATAACTCACTATTATTGTGGAATGCTGGACTGTGTTGGATAGTGTCGCCAAGTTCAGGCACCTAAGTCAGTTGAATGACAATGGAGTGCCCATCTTTGACAGGTATAGACAAAAAAAGAAAGGTATACAAAGGAAGAATCATGATGTGTGTGTGTGTATAAACTGTACAGTTAGGATAAATATGCAGTACTTCTGCATAATTCTATGAGAAGCAAGATTTGCACTAATAGTGGTTGGACAAGACATTATGTCGGCTTCTAGTACTATGGACAACCACTAGGAAGATAACAAGGTCGAAAGTATTAATTATTGAATCTGTGATATAACTCAGCTATAAAAAATAAGATAAGTATATAGCTACACTCTCTTCATTCACTGATTAGAGACATCTGCTATAATAATGTCTGTAAGTGTAATACCATGTATGCACCTTGTACGATACCGAAACATTAGGAAAACAGCTTGCAATGTATTAATTTATTGAATCTGTCCTGTTAATTTGTCTTGAAACTGTCTCATTGCTATTTGTTCTTCAATAAAATAAAAAAGAGAAAAAATAAAAAATAAAAAACTATCCTACCAATCGGTTTTGAAACTGTCTCATTGCTATTTGTTTCTCAATAAAATTATTTAAAAAGAAATGTAAATATATTAATATATTAATTAAAATTTGATTCGTGTGCAAGAAAGAACAGATAGAGAAAAATTACGAGACAAGTAAAAGGAAATTGTAAATTGCAATTTTAAATAGAACCATACCAATAATTATATTCAGTTTCAGTAGATAGAATAACCCTCCAAAAATGGCAGAGATTGTCAGATTCAGATATACATGGATAACTACCTATATATCATGTGTAAATACATATATATATATATATATATGTGTGTGTGTGTGTGTGTGTGTGTGTGTGTGTGTGTAAAAAATTGGAAAATATGCCATTATATTAAGCATTAGAAATCTGAAGTGGCTGCATTAATATAAAAATTAAAATAAATAAAACTCAAGACAAAGAACAGCAATGAAGACAAAAATTTTGTAATGTCAGAGCTTCATACACCAAGACAATATAAAAATTACAAATATACATGAGCTTAAAAATTGACTGCATGAAAGCATAAAGGAGTATTTTTCAGCTGAGGATATGGCCTCTATTATGATTGTAATAGTGGTTTCATTACTATACTCATTTGTCAATGCTTATGAAATAATTGTTCACTTAAAATGTGATAAACACTAATATATGGAATTTAGACCTTAATGAAAAATAATAGAGTGAAAAAATAACTTTAAACCTAATGATAAATTCCAGGATGTAAGTCAGCTTTAAATGTCTACTTAACGGCAGTTGGTTTTCATTTGAAATATCCTAATCAGAAATCCACACTCCAGGAAAGATTAGTGTTTGAAGCATACTAATCAGGACTCAACATCTCTTGTGTGACCATGGAAAATGCTTTTAAAATCTTATCCAAATATGCATCCAAGTGTTCATTATTTAGTATAAGGGCTATTAGAAATAATTAAACAATGTTCTGAAAAATTAATCATATTCAAGAAGGGTTACACAGGTACCTCTGCTCTGACATGAACAAGACATGAGAATCTGGCAACACCTCTGTCAGCATAACATCCATGAAGAGCACCATGAGTGCATTTGCTCTCCACTTAAAAACAAGTCTGTATCTGGAGTGGGGCTCAATAGTAGAATACATGCCTAGCATGCACAGGGTTCTGGATTTGAGCTCCAGCAACAACAAGAAAAGCAGAGACAGTGAGTCTGTCAATGTTCCATCCAGAAAAGTGGCTCCTTGTGTTACCAGAACATTGGTTGCATCCTCCTCAGAAGTAAGCTTTGTGCAACTGCCTGCTGGGACATCTCAATGGGGATTGTGTTCATTTTGCTGCCTGCTTCCCAGTAAATAACTGTTCTTTACAGAATTCAGGCTGGGACTTGTTATCAGTGTTTTATACTGCCCAGTAATGAAGTTACTTGGGGAGGCATACCTCCCTTACAATCTCTAATTATCATAAACTAGTGTTTTTGTGATGTGTTCAGATCAGTTCAGAGATGCCCTGGAAGAACTCGATCCTGCAACAACACTGGTAGTTTATATTACATAAATTTCTTATACCAAAGTTTCTACAGTGAAGCTTTTTGATACAATTTCCTCAACTTATTCTTTTTTTTTTTCTCAACCAGGGATTGAACTCAGACGCTTGCTCTTCCCAGGGAAGCACTTATTCCACTGAGCCATTTCCCCAGCCCCTCCCTGACTTATTCTGAAGAAAAGAAATCCCTTTTCTTCTGAGATTATCTCACAAAGGCACTCGTGCAGGGAATTTCAGGGAGCAACTAATATCAAAATTTTAGGTACTCATCAATGATTACAGTACTAAACTACATGAAATCCTTACGAACAGCACATTTACAAGCAGTATTGTTGGAACAGGACTTCCAAAAGGACACTGATTTCACTTGATCACAGTTGCATGCCAGTCGCTCATGTATGCCAGTCTGTGGCTGCTTTGAGGCTAGAATAGCACATTTGAATTGTTGTGACAGACACAGAAACTGTACTGCCTACCAAGCCAAAAGTATTATCTAATTGAGTCTTTACAGAAGATTGTTGATGCTTGCTTTAGAATAGTGCTCATTCTAAATCAGTGATTTCCAAACTACGGCCTTACAAGAAATGCCAGTAATTTTTGCTTTTATAATAATTTCTACTTCCTCCTCTGTGGGTTCTTCCTTCTGATTGGTGTAGGGAGGAAACACACTAGCAGTGGTACCCACAGCCTTTGTGCATGCTACCACGGAGCCATTCTCTTGGCCTATTTTACTCTGAACTTTGTAAATGCTTAGTAAATTTGTTATAAAATGTTTCTCATTTCTGAATAACTACATTTAATTTCCCTCTACTCACCTCTTCACTTATGTTCTATACCTTTTGTGTATAATTGTTCTTTCTAGTTTGCAGACTTGAAGCTCCAGGGACGCAACTCGTTACTGGTGGTACTTACAGCTTCCAGACTCATCTTGATTCCCTCTTTACCTTAAGATTTATTGAGAAAGATGTTTTTGTAGATTCTAAGTAAATAGAAATAGTTTTTCCAATGCTATCACTACTACATTATTATTCCATCACATCTGAGGCACAGAATATAACTGAACATGTCGATTTCTGCAGACCCTTTGTGGCTTGACTCGTGGTCAATACTTTCAGCCTTTCCATGTGCTTGAAAAATAAGTTGCATGCTACATTGTTAGTACAAAATTATTTTTATTTCTATTTATCCATGATACTGAATTTGTTCATTTTATTTGAATCCTTTATAGTCTTATATATTTTATCTCTTAGAATTGTCATTTTATGAGAAATATGTTTGAGTCTCATGCTTATTGACTTATCAAATGTATCCTCCTCCTTCCTCTGGCATTTTTCTCTTTACCCCTCTTTCTCCCTTTATGTATATCAAACCTCTGTTACAACCACAGGTTAAGGACAAAATCAGTTCTTATCAGAACAAGAGGAACAAAGGTTTTACTAAGCAATTTTTAAAAGATGAAGAGTGGTGTGGAACACAGATTCCCTTAAATGTTCAGGTACAAGAGAGATTTTATAGTTTTAGTAGAGTCTGAGAGTATTAGTATATAATATGTAGCTCAGTCTTGCACCATCATAATAAATATTTATCTAATCTAGTTATAAAGGGATAAAGTTTATTTTGACTCATATTTCTGGAGGTTTCAGCCTATGACTGGATGAAAGTATAGGTTTTAGGCTTTAAATTATCAATCAACTCCCAATAGCACTGAGCTGAAGTCTGAGGCTTTAACATAAAGGCCTTTAGAGGACACTAAATTTTTCACTAAAACAAGAAATAGGCCCCACTGTGATGTCTCACCCATGAATAGTAACAGAAGATCATCATAAGGAAAAGATTGGATGGTATTCTAACTAAAAGTTTTACACTTAGAAGTTTAAATGGAAGTACACTCTTGCAAGGGGAAGAATATAAGAAAGCTGTAATCCATACTAAAGAATTAATAGAGTTTGCCTTTTTTTGTATTTTAGAGAAGAGTCTACAGGGTGTTCAGCGTCTCACTACTAGATAGGATTTATAGTAATCCACCTGTTTACAGCCTCCCAAGAGCTGGGATTACAGGCACACGCCACCACACCAAATCTCAGCTGGTGTCTTAGCATGTCCTGGGAGCAGGGCCAGCAAAGCAGTCCTGGGGAATAAGCCCCAGTCCCCGTGTCTGCTTGCAGGTGCTTTAATCTGTTGAGCTATTTGGCCAGCCCTCATTTTTTCAAATGACAACAAATAAATGAGAAATAGAAGTAGGAAGACACCATTGCAATATATGGCATCATATTCTGGAAGGAAGATTTAAAATGTTTAAAGATGTTGCCATTTAATGCAATCCCTATCAAACTGCTGCCGACATACCTCCCAGACCTAGAGAAATCATTTGTAAAATTTATTTGGAACCAGAAAAGACCTAGAATAGCAAAGGCAATCCTGGCCAACAAAGACAAGGCAGGAGGCATTACAATGAAATTATTATTATTTTTTTTGTCTTTTTGAGACAGGGTCTCACCATGCAGTTCAGGCTGGCCTTAAGCTCAGTTTGTAGCTCAGGCCGGTCTCAAACTCACAACAATCCTCCTGCCTCAGCCTCCCGAGTGCTAGGATTACAGGCATGCGCCACCACGCCCGGCTTACAATGAAATTATACTACAAAGCTACTGTGAAAAACTAAACATAGTATTGCTATGAAACACACCAGAGGATCAGTGAAATACATTAGAAGATGTAGAGGCCTCTATGAACACACTCAGCCACCTGATCATTGACAAAGGGGCCAAACACACTTATTGGAAGAAACATAGCCTCTTTAACAAATAATGCTGGAAAAACTGGCTTTCCACACGCCGAAAACTAAAACTTGACGCAGTGTTATCACCATGCACTAAGCTAACATCAAAATGGATTGAAGATCTAAACTTTAAAACAAAAACTCAATCGCCTGGAAGAGAAAGTAGGAGGAACCCTTGAAGACATAGGGGTAGGTAAAGAGTTCATGAACAAACATGTATTCACCCGGGAAGCACTTGAAAGAAGTAACCACTGGAATCAACTCTTATTGACAAGTTTTTGCAGATCAAAAGAAATTGTCAACAAAGTGAAAAGACAACACACAAATTTCGAAAAAATCATAACTAATAAGCACGCATACAAAGGTCTGCTCTCTAGAATGTATAAAGAACTAAGATAAATTAAGGCTCTCAAATTTAAAGACCCAATCCAGAAATTGGCATCTGAGATGAATACACACTTCTCAGACGATGAAATTAAAGAAGCAAATATAGCTGGGCATGATGGCACATGCCTGTAACCCCAGAACTCAGGAGGCTGAGGCAGGAGGATTTTTGTGAGTTTGAGACCAGACTGAGCTACAAAATAAGGACAAGGCCAGCCAGAACTGCATAGTGAGACACTGTATCAAAAAAAAAAAAAAGACAAAAAAGAAGTACATAAATATATGAAAAATTGTTCCACATCACTAGCCATCCATGAAATGCAAATTAAAACAACACTGAGATATCATCTCACTCCAGAAAGAATGGCTATCACAAAGAAATCAACCAACAACAAATGTTGGCTTCCATTTGTATTTCTGCTTTTTGCATCTTATACTAGGGATACTATATGATATTTACACATGTGTGTCTGGTTTATTTCACTTATGAATATATGTTCAAGTGGCATCCACTTCAGTATAAATGCTTCAAACTTATCATTCTTAATAGCTGAGAAATGCTCCATTATATAGAAATACCACATCTTTTTCAACCATTCCTCATGTGATGGACACCTTGGTTGTTTCCAAGATTTTGCTATCACACATTGTGCTGGTATAAATATAGGTACACATACATCACTATGATACATTTTTTTCAGTTCCTTTGGGAAAATTCTCAGTAGGGGGATAGCTGACTTGAATGGGATTTCTAGTCCTACTCTTTTGAGGAGTCTCCACACTGACCTCCACAATGGTTGTACAAGTCTACTTTCCAACCAGCAGTAAAGAAGTGTTCCCTTTTCCCCACAACCTCTCCAACATTTGTTGTTGGTTGATTTCCTTATGATAGCCATTCTTTCTGGAGTAAGGTGGTATCTCAGTGTTGTTTTTATTTGCATTTCATGGATGACTAGTGATGTGGAGCGTTTTTTCATATATTTATTCGCTTCTTTAATTTCGTCCTCTGAGAAGTGTGTACTCATCTCAGATGCCAATTTCTGAATTGGGTATTTAAATCTGAGGGCCCTGTTATATCTTAGTTCTTTATATAATCTAGACTGTAGACTTCCGTCTAATTGCTTATTAGTTAGCATTTTTTCAAAATTTATTGGTTGTCTTTTCACTCTGTTGACAATTTCTTTTGACATGCAGAAGCTCCTTAAGAAGAGTTGAACCCAGTTGTTGATTCTTTCAAGTGCTTAACATGTGAATATATGTTTGTTCATGAACTCTTTACCTACCCCTATGTCTTCAAGAGTTCCTTCTACTTTCTCTTCCAGGAGATTGTTTCTGTTTTAATGTTTAGATCTTTAATCCATTTTGACTTTAACTTAGTGCATGGTGATAGAGCTGAGTCAAGTTTTAGTTTTCGGAATGTAGAAAGCCATGTTTTTCAGCACCATTTGTCAAAGAGGTTATCTTTCTTCCAGTGAGCTTGTGTAGCCCGTTTGTCAAAGATAAGATTGCTGAGTGTTTTTGTAGATGTCTCTGCATCTTCTAATCTATTCCACTGATCCTCAGGTCTATTATGTTGCCAATACCATGTTGATTTTATCACAGTGGCTTTGTAGTATAATTTCAAATCAGGAATTGTGATGCCTCCTACCTTGTCTTTATTGGCCAAGATTTCCTTTGTTATTTTAGGTGGTTTGTGGCTCCAAATAAATCTTAGGAATGATTTCTCTAGGTCTGCGAGGTATGTTGGTGGCAGTTTGATAGGGATTGCATTAAATCTGTACAGCAATTTTGGGAGTATGGCCATTTTCACAATGTTGGTTCTTCCTATCCAGGAGCATGGAATATCTTTCCATTTTCTGAAATCCTCTATAATCTCCTTTCTTAGGGTGTTGTAATTTTCCGTGAAAAGTTCTTTGACTTCCTTGGTTAAGTGAATCCCAAGGTATTTCATTTTCTGCGATGTTATTGTAAAAGGTATTGTTTCTATTGTTTCTCTTTCAGTGTGCTTGTTATCTGTGTAGACGAATGCTATTGACTTTTGAGTATTGATTTTGTATCCTGCTATGCTACTGAATTTCCCTATCAGTTCTAGTAGTTTCTTGGTAGAATTTTTGGGGTCTTCCAAGTAAAGTATCATGTCGTCTGCAAATAGTGATAATTTAACTTCTTCTTTACCTATTCTTATTCCCTTTATTTCTCCCTCTTTTCTAATGGCTGTTGCTAAGGATTCCAAGACTATATTGAATAAGAGGGGTGATAGAGGACATCCTTGTCTTGTACCTGATTTAAGACTAAAAGATTTCAGCGTATAATAACAACTGAAATCAATTGAGTCTGATAAGCCAAAGTGAATGGCATATGCTGCAGGATACTAATCAGCTTTTCTTCTGCATGGTTAACAACCTAAGTTCACAGATCAAAGTTGGAGAAATAGAAGAGCCACAAGGCCAGCCAAAAATTGGGCCCTAGCCTTTCAAGGGCAATGAAGACTCAGGACATAGGAGAACCTATATTGCAACATCATGAAACTCAGTTGAGCTCCAAATTTTCTGACCAAGGAGATTATCGAGCCACAGAGGAAAGAGATCAAAGTTCTATAGTGTGCCTGGGGAGAGTCACATGGAGAGAAGATTTTCTCTCAGGCTGTCACAGAGAGAAGACTGATCAAGCATTGTCCGTGATTCATCCACATGGATGACACAGACAAAGGATCTACAGAATAAGGTACAGGACTACAAGATAAACCCTGAGGGGACTTCACTGACCTCATAAGAAACATAAAGTACATGTGTTGGTATATAAGTCTTGATCTATCTAGGTCTTAACCATCCAGCAGAAAAGTATAAAAATGAAGTATACATCGTGGGGCCATATTAAGTTGAGTTGTAAATGGCTATGGTCAACAACATCTTCGGATAACTCACTATGGTAGTGGACTTCTGGACTGTGTTGGATTGCGTCATCGAGTTCAAGCACCTAAGTTAGTTGAATGACAATGGAGTGCCCATCTTTGACAGGTGTAGACAAAGGAAGGGGTATAGAAAGAAAGAATCATGATGTATGTGTATGGACAGTACAGTTGGGATAGATAACGCTGTGCTTCTACATAATTCTGTGAGAGGCAAGATTTGCACTAATGGTGGTTGGACAGGATATTATGTCAGCTTGTAGTACTATGGACAACCCTTAGGAAAATATCAATCTAGAAAGTATTAATTATTGAATCTTTGATGTAATTCAGGTATAAAAAATAAGATACGCAATCAGCTACACTGTGTTTACTGATAAAAGACATACTGTGTAATAATGTCTATAAGTATAATATCATATATGCACGTTCTATGATTCCAAAACATTATGAAAACAGTTTGCATTGTATTAATTTAACAAATCCATTTTGTCAAGGTATATTAAAACTATCTCATTGATATTTGTACTTCAATAAAACAAAAATTAAATAAATAAATAAATAAATAAATAAAAATAAACAGAGGAAAATAAAACAAATGTTGAAGAGGATGTGGGGTAAAGGGAACACTTCTCCACTGCTGATGCGAATGTAGACTGGTCCAACCCTTGTGGAGATCAGTGTCGAGACTCCTCAAAAGAGTAGGACTTGTAATCCCATTCAAGCCAGCTACAACCCTACTGGGAATTTTCCTGGAAGAATGGAAAACATCATATCATAGTGATATATGTGTACCTATGTTAATAGCAGCACAATTTGTGATAGCCAAATCTTGAAAATCACCAAGATGCCCATCACATGAGAAATGGTTAAAAAAGATGTAGTAGTTTTATACAATGGAGTATTACTCAGCTATAAAGAATGATAAATTTGAAGCATATATATTTAAGTGGATGCCACTCGAAGATATACTCAGCAGTGAAATAAACCAGACCCACATGTGCAAGTATCTTATAGTCTCCCTAGTACAAGAAAACCAAAGAAGAAATACAAGGAGAAAGGACTAAAAGGAAAGCCAGAACTTGGGGATTGGACAACGAGGTAAGGAGAGAAGCTGAGAAAGACGACAGGTACAAAGTCATACATTTGTTCACACAAGATGGGCATGGCAAAGATCCTGAGAAACATCAGCAAGTTTTTGAAAGTAGCAGTTGAATAGTAGGATTCTCAACTCAACTATCTATATACTCTGATACCTGTAAACCAACCAACTGCACTGAAGATAGCAATGTGTAATAGAAGCATCACTTTTAGAATGCCTGCCATTCTGGTCTGCTAAATACATACTTCCTTTCATGACATACCAATTATTACCATACTGTCTCACAAGTAAAAGGTTTTTTTGGGGGGAGGGGTAATAAATGAAAAAAGACATAAGGAAAAAAGTTACAGGACTGTTCTGCTACAAGGCTGTATATGGTTAGAGTTCTAAATTTCTGTGTAATAATTTGTGTATAGTACTATTTTTAATGTGTTTTTCTTCATGTTCTGTAAGGACTAAAAATTCAATACATCAACACTTGAAGGAAAATATCTGTTCCACGTTATGCCTTAGATATTTGATATTGAGGCAGATAGGGTAAACTGAACTGCATATTTTGCAGGGTAATAATCAGCTTCTCTTCTGGATGGTTAACAACCTAAGTTTGCAGATCAAAAATTGGAGGGGTTTCAAGGTCAGCCAACATTTTTGAGCTCACCTTTCAAGATCAGTGAAGACTCAGGACATAGGAGAACCTGTACTGTAACATCATGGAACTCAGTTGTGCCCTAAATTTTCTGATCAAGGAGGTTATGGAGCCACAGAGGAATGGGATCAACGATCCATAGTATGCATAAGGAGAATCACATGGAGAGAAAACTTTCTCACAGGCTTTCACGTAAAGCGATGGAAGTGATTCGTCTACATGGCTGACATTTACAAGGATCTGCAACGTGAGGTACAGGGTTACAGGATAAACCCTGAAGGGACTTGACTGACCTCATCAGATACAAAAGAAATATTACATTTCTTGTTATATAGGTCTTGCTCTATCTTGGTCTTAACCATCCAGCAGAAAAGTGTAAAAATGAGGTATATAAAGTAAATCCATAATAATATGCTGAGCTGTAAATGGCTCTGGTTAACCACTTCTGTGGATAACCCATTACTACTGTGGAGTGCTGATCTGTGTTGGATTGTTTTGCTGAATTCAAGCACCTGTAATAATTGAATGCCAATAGAATACCCATCTTTGACAAGACTAAATAAAAGGGACACAAAGGAAGGACTATTCTGTATGTGTATGTACATAATAGTTAGGATAAATATGCAGTACTTTTGAATAATTCTATGAGAAGAAAGATATGCACTAATAGTGCTTGGACAGGATATCCTGTCTGATTCTTATACTATGGATAACCACTAGGAAGATAAAAATATAAAAAAACATTAATTATTGAATCTGTACTATAAATGAGCTTTAAAAAACGATAAGTATATAGCTACATTCTCTTAATTCAGTGAATCGAGGGATGTGCTCTAATAGTGTTTTCAAATAAAATATCACTTCTACACCTTGTACAACAAATGACTACTAAGAAAACAATGTGCAATGTATTAATTATTGAATCTGTTCTATTAATTTTATTTGAAACTGTCTCATTGCTATTTGTTCTTCAATAGAATTATGAAAAATAACACCAAAAAAGTAAAAATAAAAAATCAAGTTGTTGTCATTGTTAAGCAGGGCTTTGGTGTGGAAGAGGGCAGAGAAGGATAGAAAGAGTTTTGGAAGGAAAACGTTTCTTTTTAATTATAAACTTTATGGATTTTACTTTTTTATTCTATACTATTTGATTTTTTAAAACCATATACATGTATTTTTAATAAAAGGAAAGTTTCAACTGAAAAAAACTAACCCTGCAGAGGTGGAAAGAACTAATTACCCAATGACACCAGGAAATACCATGAATGGCAGTATTTGATTATTGCTTTGGTTTATACCCAGTACAATGAAATAACCACCACAGCAGTACCTGCAGAGGCCCAGCTGGCCTGTTCCCTGTTTCAATGCGTTTTGAATTGAGCAGAGCTCAGGAATTCCCTCCAGTTCATCATTCATTTGCCACCCATTGCTCACCCACCTCCAGCTTCCAAGACTACCCAACACTACTCTTCTGCAGGTAGCACTTTATTGTTGACCAATCATGACCTCTCAGATTGTCAAAATTTTTCCACCTTAGAGGAAATAGTCGTCAACCATCGAAAACCAGGTTTACTTGCATCTGCAGGCCCCCTACATCTACCTCAGTCTGGGCTACTATTTAGACTTTGAAGATGTGCCATAGCTGCCTCTCCTCCAACACTTGCAGAAAACTTTTGAGGCTGAGTGGAGTAAATTCCCAGACAGCATGGAAGCTGCCCTGCTCCTAGAGAAGAAGCTGAACCAAGACATTCTGGATCTTCATACTTTGGACTCTGCTAAGACAGATTTGCATCTCTGTAATTTCCTGGGGAAGAATTTTCTAGATGAGGTTGAAGTTTGTGTAGAAATGGGGAACCATGCCACTAAATTCTGTACACTGGTATGCCCCCAGGCTGGGTTGGGTGTCTCCTTGAATGACTAATGATATTCAAGTGTTTTTAAAAGCATTATGTATAGCTTCATATAAACAAATTTGAGAACCTAAGTGAAATACGTAAATGTCTAAGAAATGCATTAGTTATTAAAATTGATTCACACTAAGATAGCTCCTAAATCATAGAGAATAAGGAAAAGCTACTTTATCTGCTCCTAATAAAACCTCATGACCCATATAACTCTAGAGAGGAGGCCAACCAAACCTGCCAAAATAGATAATTCCTGGAGATTAACATAGCTCAATAATTCTTTTTTTTTTATTATTTTTTAGGAAGGCATGCAAATGGTCAATTAATACTTGTAGAGGTGCACGACATCTCTGGCTCTTCAAGAAATGCCAAAACAACACTAAGACTCCATCTTACTCCAGAAAGAACAGCCATCATCAAGAGGTCAAATAATAACAAATTGTGGCATGGCTGTGAGCAGGGAAGGAACCCTTTTACATTATTGGTTGGAATATAAACCAGGTTAACCACTGCCAATAAACATGGAGATTCTGCAAAATAACTAAAAGTTGAGGTTCCATTTCACCCAGCTACTGTGACACCTCAGTTCATGCACTTAATTCTTTCTGCAATTCTGGTTGCAGAATTCATTCCATGATCCCAACCAGAAAAATGGAAAGAATCACATCTGTAAATCAAGATACCACTGTGTTATCCTTCTAGGTATCTCCCCAAAGAGTTAAACATGTTATATTACAGTGACCCATGCCTGTATTTATAGCAGCACAACTCATAATAGCTAAATCCTGCAAACAGCCTGTATGTCCATCAATAGACACACGTATAAAAACATGTTGTTTACACGTAGTAGAGTATCACTCTGCCATAAAGAATGATAAACTGGAATCATTTGTAGGAAAATGGGTACACCTTGAGACCAAAAGGATAAGTGACATAAATCAGACATAAGCTTAAATACGTAATAGTTTCTTTTATATGAAAAATCCTGAATTACAAAGAAAAAGCAAAATATAAGATAGATAATGAGAAGTAAGGAGATACAGCTTTTTCAAATGAGAAGGGATTTAAAAGATGGCGGAGGGGGAATGAGAGAAGGAAAGGGCATGGAGCAAAGCAACTGAGATGTGTCGTGCACATGCACCAACCCCACACGAGGCTGTCATCTTTACACAATGAAAACATCCACGAATGAAAATTGCCAACTGAAGATGACATGTTGTTACTATTCGTAAATAGTATAGAACCTAAAATTGTAAAATCAGAACAGAAAATCAAAACCATGTGATCCCATGTCCAGGAACTCTAAAGAACACATGTTGATCATGTGTTACCATGATGAACACATGGTAAATAAAGGTATGTGGAAACAATACCTGTATTTAGAAAAATATACAAATTCACGCCCAAAACAGATAGTCATGTCTCCTTCTGATCTAATACTGATGGACTCAATGTGAAATCTAAATTAACAGAGTGTGTTTAAAATAGACAGCTGCTAACAAATCATGTTGAAGAATCGTTGAAAATTAACTGCTGCAGATGACACCAAGTTAACTCTAATTGCTTCAGTTTTAGGGCCAAATACACAGGACTAAAGAAGAAAGCATTCCAAATCATTCTGTAGATAAGCATATAAACTTTTTAAATAGGTTAATATTTATGGGTTATTATATAG
This sequence comes from Ctenomys sociabilis, assembly GCA_004027165.1. Classification (NCBI taxonomy): domain Eukaryota; kingdom Metazoa; phylum Chordata; class Mammalia; order Rodentia; family Ctenomyidae; genus Ctenomys; species Ctenomys sociabilis. The sequence goes on from PVKA01021849.1 coordinate 17,511, forward strand.
ATTACTATGGAACCATAACCATCTTCTCTTAATATAGGTAAAAGTGAAAGTACCACTGAATTATAATGCATTGTTAGATTAAATCTCTTTTCTTTTGTACTTTAAAGGTTATTAATACAACCGTAGTTTGAAGGTCAATTCAGCTACTTATTGCTCTGAGGCCATAAGTAAAAGTATATATTTTAAATATGCTTTTAAAACCATTGCCTTTTTTCATCAAATCAAAGTATGCACATAGTTTTAAAAGTCAAATATTATTCAAAGGATCATAATAAGAAACAGCAGTACCCTGCCCTATGTCTTTTCATTACCCAGTTTTATTTAGTATTTAAAATTTTTATTATGTCTAAAAATTACACAAGTAATATAGGAATACATTCCCGTTGGGAATGAGTCAAGTTATTCACAGGAATAGCAAGTAAAATATTCAAATACTTCTTTTAATTCCACGCCCTACTCCACCCTCCTTGAAAGTAATCATTGTCATCAGCTGGATGTGAATGTTTACAACCCTTTCCTTATGGATATATTTGTTTGGGTATGTTATCAAGATCATACTAGAAAAATTGTTTTGCTTCTTCTACCTCCATTAATAGCACAAGTTGGAGACCTTTCCAGGTCACTATACATAAACCCACTTCATTTATTACAACCACTGTATAATATAGACACATTATTATTTAAGAATTGCTGAGCATTTTGGTAATAACTTTTTGTAACTATACACCAAAAAATATTTGTTCATGAGTTTTTGTATAAACACATCTGCTTGGTTAAAATATGCATCTTTTATATTGTGATAGTGACTGATAAATTGCCTTCCGAATAGGGTATATTATTTGGTAAGCTTGCAGGAAAAGTAATTCTTTAACCTATCTGTAATTCATTTTATATGGTATCAAGTAGAATACAGACTTTATTTTTCCTAACACATGATCAATTGCTGAATTACAGCATAATGCTTTCATTGTTTTATAATTTGAAGTACCACCCTTTTCATCTATTAAATGTCCTGCCTCTATTTTTTCTCACTGGTCTATATTAATTGCTAGAGTCTACTGAGAGGGGGAAGCAGGAGGGTCACATGTTCAAGCCAACCTATGCAACTCAACTGAGATTTTGACTCAAATTTTTTTTTAAAGTTTAATACTTAAAAACATGGATTGGAATGGCACTCAGTTAAGTTCTAAGGCCCTAGCTTTGATTCCCAGTACTGCAAAAATTACTAGAGACTACTTTAGCTTTGTAGAGCATTTCACTTGTTTTTAATTGCTTGGTGTCAATTTCAGACCTCATGCATGCCAAGTTAGTGCTCTATCACTGAGCTAACCCCAGCTTCAACATATTTCAATATATGACAGAACAAATTTAACATTGTTCTTTATGTGTACTTTTAAAAAGATTTCTTATGTATTTTATTTCCTAAGTTGAATATAAAAGTAGGTTGCCAAGTTACATAAAACATCCTATGTAAATAATGTTTGTTATTATATTTATGTGTTAAATCTGCTGTCTCTAAAAAACTAAGTTTTTGCAGTCTGAAGCATGGTAGATCTCTCTGTTGAGATCTTTTGGGGCATGGCTTTCATTTAAATGTTATGGTTATACAATATTTGTTTTATAGGCTTTTGATACCAATGTATTTACTTCTCCTAGGGCTAAAGGCTTTTGTCAAAATGTGTTGATAACTGATGTAGCAGAGAGCACATTTGCACATGCGCAGACAATGACAACTACCCACTGCTGACTACCAGGTCCCAATGATGGGCCTCATAGATTTTGAAATATGGAAAAATATACGTATAAAATTAGTGAACAGGTAGCAATTATTTCCCATTCTATAGCTTTTCTTTGTGCTCCAATGGCTGTTTCTTTTGCTGTGCATGAGTGTTTTGAATTTCTGTGTTCCCATTTGTTGATTTTCAGTACTCCTTCTTTCTTTCTTTCTTTCTTTCTTTCTTTCTTTCTTTCTTGCTTGCTTGCTTGCTTGCTTGCTTGCTTGCTTCCTTGATTTCTTGCTTTCTTCTTTCTTACTTTCTTTTTTGGTGGTACTGAGGATTGAACTCAAGACCTTGAGCTTGCCAGGGAAGCACTTATTCTACTGAGCTATCTCTCCAGCCCTCAGTACCATCTTTTGTACAACTAGGGTTCTGTTCCAAGAGTCATTGCCTATGACTGTGTTTGCAAGAATTTTCCCTATTTTAACTTCCTGCAGGGTAAGTGGCTTTATTTTACCATTTCTTTCTTTGACAAATTTTAATTTCAATTTCAGTGATTACTGGAATTTGTTTTTATCACTACGTGCTTGTAGTACATGTCTATGTTCCTTGTATGAAGTCTGTATGTGTGCATCTTAGCATCTTCTGTACTTCTGCCCATTTTTTATTGTGTCTCTTTTTTGGAGGAAGTTACTAAATGTTTATATTTTGTAATGCATCAAATAAGTTTATTCTTCCCATTAAAAATTTAGAATAGACCAAAGAGAAATATCTTTATAAATTTTACATTCAAAGAAAATACCTGTTACCATCTTAAATCCATCATACCACAGCACGTAAGGCAAAATCAGAATTTAATACTTAAAAAAAACCTGTGCACTATAGTTGTACTTACTCAAATGCATTGTTCAAACACTTAGGGCTTAAAATAAAAACCAGGACTTTTTAAGCTATTTTTTCCTTGAACTTTACAACAATATTCCGAAGTAAGTACTATTGTTCCACCCACTTTAAAGATGAGAAGCTGAGGCTGAACAGGGTTAAAAGATTTACCCTGTAGAACATACAGATGGCCCTTGAGACTTCTCGCACAACCATAAATCTTGCCTTATATAGACTCAGATATCCCAGATTCCACTCAGCAGCCTGTGGGATGGGGGGGGGGGGAGAGAGATCTGTGTGCTGGCAGGGTGCAAGCACTCATCACACCATTGCCTTTCCTTAAAAGTGAAGTGACAGGAAATTACTCCTCAGTGCCTTCACACCACCAATTGCCAGTAAACGCCCAGGGTGTCTGTTAAAGGTGTTGCAGACAGGTGCTTAGGAAACATATTCTGCATTTTACCTTCGGATGCCAGTTTTTGGAATAGCTTTCACTGGAATGTTTGCTGGCATTAAGCCATCAGCCTATATTGAAGAACAAGAAAGAGAAAATTGCATTGAATTAGTGCCAAAAAAAATTATCCTCCTTGTAAGTATTCAAAGAACAACTTTCTCAGAGGTCCCTGCATCTAAAAAGCTGGCCTTCTCTTGCAAAAAAATGAAGTTGCTTACATCTCTCAGATAATGTGATTAATTGATCCAGTTAGGTTTCCCTCCTGTCATTTGACATCTGGAAAGCTTAGAAGCAAACCACAATCAAGCCTTTAGCAATTGTGTAGAGGATTTTATTCCCTGGGCTGCTGTTATCTACCTGAACATCAATAGTTATTTTTTGCATTTTCTGTGTTTTTATCAAAAACATTTTGGTTAAAAGCGCAGAAACTCACACAACCTTAAGCTATGCCATGCCTGTTGGAGCACACACATGAATGTACCTGCACCCCAACCCACTTCTAACTGGAATGAGCCTATGAGAGTGAGGCAAAACCCACAGGTTCTCAACCACACTTGTGGTGGTCTTCCAATGACCATTCTAAAATGACTGGGAATGGACAGGTGTGCTGCTGATTATCTAGCAGGAAGAGACCAGGCATACTGCCAAATATCTTAAAATGTACAGGACAGCCTCTACAAGGAATTATCTGGCCTCATAGGTCAAGACATCCAAGGCTTAGAATCCCTAGGGATTGCCACACTGGTAAGTGACAGAGCTGGAGTAAACAGGGAGGACTTTAGGAGGAAACAGTGCAGGAAATGTGAAGCTAGAATAGCTCTCGAATGACTACAAAGGGGTGGCTCATGGGTGGCTTTCCGATTGGAAGTGAAAGGTGGAGCTGCTTGGTTAATGCTTTTGTAAGACTGACTATTCTTTGTGCACATCAAAGAATAGGATAGGGCTCTAAAGCTGCCCCCAGCTCCACTGTTATTAGCACCTTTGAAATAACACGTTGCGCTAACTAGTTTTGAACCTAAGATTTTTAATTCCTAGAGAATCTGAATGTCTGGACTCTTGTCTCCTTCTTCTGTGTCACTTTTCCATACTGTATTTTTAGTTTCCTCCTTTGTAAACTGAGAATACAGGTGATTTCACTGCTAAACGTTTGATGTAGGAGAGCCTGAGTTGAATTAATTGTTCTTCCTGCTACACATTTACACAGGACAAAAACTTTTGTAAATGCAACACAAGGTCATTTCAGAATTTTTAGATATTTCATGGTTACCTCATGTTTACAATGCACATTTTAATTAAATGAATAAATGAAGTTTGTTTTCAAGTTGCTAACTCTTATACAGGAGGCTGTGTTTTAAGTTTCCTAAACTGCTACTCTGCTAGAGAAGGGGTATAAAAAATATACAGCTATCTGTATCATCTTCCAGGAAAATCAATCGTGGACTCCATCTTTAGATGAAAGTTAACTTACAATGTATAAGGTTTAGTAGAAAAGATTTTATGACAAAATTGAAGTAGTAAATGCTCAATCCCAAGAAATCAGAAAGAAGCCCCTTTTTTTCTTATTTTTTTTTCAGGTACTGGGACTCAAACATGAACGTGCTTTGCTATTGAACTACATTCACTGTCTTTTCATTTATTTGAAGCAAAGGTTTTGCTTAGGCTCCCATGCTGGCATTGAACTTGTGATCCATCTGCTTCTGCCTCTTGAGTAGCTAGGATTGCAGCAGTCATTTGCCTCTGTCAGTTATTCCTAAAACTCTATGCAAAGTGAAACTTACAATGAAAGTGCTATGATTTTCATAGAAGTTTCAGCCCCACTGCTGCTAGGATATGCTGAGTAGAAGGTAATTAGATCACAGGAGTGTCATCCTTGGAAGAAGTTAACACTTGTCGTTCATGTGGATGCAGGTTAGTTTTCAGAAATGAGCGCATATAAAACAAAGTCATTGTACCCACTTGGCTCCTTTTCACTTCTCTGTATGCTGTGCTGCAACCAAGGGCACTCTTCCCAAGTTGTGTGTTCTTGGATCTGCAAAACCGAATTAAACAAACTCATTCTCTTTACAAATTACCCAGCCTCAAGTATTTCATTGTAGCAACACTGAAAGCACTGATAATGGACGACTCAGCAGGACCTCTTGGCTGCTGGTAGTTACATGGAATTCACAGCATGGCACCAGGCTGCACAGCTTGGTCAGGGCATGAAGATACTCAGCAGCACTGGCAAGTGGGAGCATCCACTTCTGCTTCCATACACCTTGGCACGGAGTTGTGTCTGGGCAGGAGAGGACCTGATCTAACTCAGATAAAGGTACAGCAAGCCGTTAAGAAATAGATGTCATCATCAAGAGCTGCAATGTAGTTTTTAATTTTTTGTTGTAAACCTCAGTGGTATACATTTTTTTAAAATCACCAAATCAACAAACTCGGTCCAAGCAAGAGAAAACATAGCATAGGTTTAACATGAAAATTCTCTGAATATAAAATAACCACCAAAAATTTGTCTCCATTACCACAAAGTCAAAAGTTAAGCCAAGGACATGAGAGGGAAGATTTTGAAGGCAACAAAAAAATGAGTTGACAAGCCACACTTCAGTCTTTAAGGCAATAATTCAATTCACAAACAGTTATGTCTATGACCCAGGAGCTTATCAATTTAGTTATTAAACATTCTCTTATTCAGATAAAATGCATGCTCCAGAAACAAACTGATCCAGAGGACTGTTGTAAAAACCAACTTCCAGGCATGTCATTGGGACCATATATCCTTAAGCAAACTTCCCCACCTGCTCCATCAAGAATTCACATGTACATTACTGACCATCAAAGGCATCTTTCCATCCAGCAAAGGGAAAGATCCTTTACATTAGACTTCTTTAGATTCTGTTACTGTCATTGCCTCACAAGTCCACAGCAAATGATCATCTAAGACTGAAATAGACACCATCTCAGCATTAATGACAAGAACACGTGCCCAAGAGCATTCTATAGAATGTACAACACAGGTTATTAAAAGTCAGAATAATGTCCAAGTACAATAGCCTAATGTTCAGAAAGTTCAACAGAAGTGATGCAAAATTACTAATTTTTCTCACATAAAAATTGTGCATATTCTTCAGTGAGTTGCTTAGCAATTTAAAAAAAAACTGGTCAAATGAAAAGTACTGTAAAATATTGAAATAACCTTTTCTGGCTTAATTTGAATGAAAATCCTGATTACTTTTAAGCCATTACACAGCAGATCCACACAATTCCTATATTTATATCCTTCTAAACAAGCAGAAAATTCATAACTCTCAGTGAGCTACCTGGCTTTCTATTTGCATTCTGATTGACATTATGAGGGCTACATCAGAGTGGTGAATATCATGTATTACGTGAGACCAAAGAGAAATCTACCTCAACCTGCAGGATGTGGTAGGCAATCAAGCAACAGTAAGAGGATGAATTGCAAGTCCTTTGAGGATGGAATCATTATGAGCTTACCAAGCATCATTTTGGGGTATATCTGTTTCTGTGATGCTAATATGATATTGATTGTTGTACTAGGACTTATTGTGATAGCTTTCAATTTACAGTGATGATAAATATTTTAGAATGACATCAGAATGGTCACAAGTACTCGCTATGGTGATCTCCTCTCTATTCAACAGTCTAGGGCCATCCAAATAGCTCAGCAGATTAAAGTGCCTGCAAGCAGGTGCAGGGGCTGGGGGTTTGGTCCCCGGGACTGCCATACTGGCCTTGCCCCCAGAGCATGCTGAGATGGCAATTGAGACTAGGTGTGGTGGTCTGCGCCTGTAATCCCAGCCCTTATGAGGCTAAAAACAACTGATCACTATGGGTCTGATCTAGTAGTAAGACCCTGAACACCCTGTACACTCATCCCCAAAATGCAAAAAAGAAAGTCAATCTCTTAAGCATGAACAAAGGAGGATTTTTTTTTAGCTAAGTAAGAAGTAGAAGGAAAAATCAACTCTGTTAAATGCAAAGAGGATCAGTGAAATCACAGAATGTAAGAGCTAAAGAGAACCTTAAAGAATAGTCAGTTTACTGTTTCTGCAAATAGCCTACACAAGTACTTCTATGGAACAGAAAGGGTACTGTGTAATCCCAGCAGCCTGTTCACATAGTCTTCAGTGGCAAGTGAATTTGAAAAACTGTCAATGCCAGAATTAATTCTAAAGTGTACTTAATGTCTCAATCTCAATTTCTCCATCTGCAAAATGGAAATTTCAGTGATACCTCACTAGCTGGATTAATTAATGTGTAAAATTCCTTTTATATTTTAAAGAGAAAAAATAAAAAGAAGGTAATAGGAGGGTACTGATGGTTCATATATTTCATATTATTTTCTTTAAATTTGTTACTAAGAAACAAGGTATTAGGGGGCTGGGGAAATAGCTCAGTGGCTTAAGCACCTGCCTGGCAAGCACAAGTTCCTAAGTTTAAACCCCAGTACTGCAAAAAAAAAAAAAAATCCAGCATACAAATGTTAGGGCCAGGGAGATACCTCAGTAGAACAAGTGCTTGCCTGGCAAGAGCAAGATCCTGAGTTCAATCCCCAGTACCAATAAAGAGAGAGAGAGAGAGAGAGAGAGAGAGAGAGAGAGAGAGAGAGAGAGAGACAGAGAGACAGAGAGACAGAGAGAGAGAGAGAGAGAGAGAGAGAGAGAGAGAGAGATAGAACATGATATTGGTATTTAATCACCCAAACAATATTAGCACAACTTTCTTTCTTTCTTTTTTTTTTTTTGAGGGGGGTTGAAACCGGGGATTAAACTCAGGCCCTTGCACTTACCAGAGAAGTGCTTATTCTACTGACTCATCTTCCTAGCCCCAAACTTTTCTTTTCAATATACAGAAATTAGTAGTATAATTATCTTAACTATCATATAGATATAAATATATATACATATAGATATTGCTTTTTCTTCTCCTTCTTTTCAATGTTCCCTCATCCCAGCTTCTCTTTCCTTTTACAGCTATTTGCCATTTCACTATATATACAGTGAACGTTAAAGATCTTATTTGCTTTACCAGCTTCTCACAGTAGTGAGACAATACAATGTTTACACATATAAGACTAATTGATGTCGCTTATGAATATCACCTCAAGTTACATCAATTTGTACATTAAAGTCAACAATTTATCCTTCTTTAGGCTGAGTAGTCCTCTATAGCATAAAAAGATCACATATTTTTCAATTTATTTTTTTTTATTTTTTTATTTCACTGGAATTAGGATTTTATTTTTTTTTCTTATTTTTTTATTTTATTAAACTACAAATGTCAATCAGACAGTTTCAAAACACCTTAGCAATACAGATACGACAAATTAATACATTGCAAACTGTTTACATAATATTTTGGTATTGTACAAGGGGCATACATGATATTATATTTACAGATATTATTTTAGTAGATATCTCTTATCAGTGAATAAAGAGTGTAGCTGCTTACTTATCTTATTTTTTAATACCTGAATTATATCAAAAATTCAATAATTATTTTCCTAGTGGATGACCGTAGTACTAGAAGCCGACATAATATCCTGTCCAACCATCATTAGTGCAGATCTTGCCTCTCATAGGATTATGTAGAAGCACAGCGTTATCTATCCCAACTGTACTGTCTATACACACACATCATGATTTTTTCTTTCTACACTCCTTCCTCTGTCTACACCTGTCAAAGGTGGGCACTCCATTGACATTCAACTAACGTAGGTGCATGAACTCAACAACACAATCCAACACAGTCCAGCAATACCACAACAATAGTGAGTTATTCAAAGAAATTGTTGACCATAGCCATTTATAGCTCAGCTTAATATTATGGCCCCACGATGTAACTTCATTTCTATACTTTTCTGCTGGATGGTTAAGACCTAGATAGATCAAGACTTATATACCAACACATGAACCCTGTATTTCCTATGTGGTAGGTGAAGTCCTCTCAGGATTTATCTTGTAGTCCTGTACATTATTCTGCAGTTCCTTTGGCTGTGTCATCTATGTGGATGAGTCACGGCCAATGCTTGACCAGTTTGGTCTCTGTGAGAGCTTGAGAGAAAGTTTTCTCTTCATGTGACTCTCCACAGGCACATTATAGAACGTCATTCTCTTTCCTCTGTTGCTCCATTATCTCGTTGTTCAGAAAATTTGGAGCTCAACTGAGTTTCATGATGTTGCAGTAAAGGTTCTCCTATGTCCTGAGTCTTCGCTGACCTTGAAAGGCTAAAATGTTGGCTGGCCTTGTGACTCTTCTATTTCTTCAACTCTGACTTATGATCTTAGGTTGTTAACCATCCAGAAGAAAAGCTGATTACTATCCTGCAGCATATGCCATTCACTTTGACTTATCTGAATCAATTGATTTTACTTTGTACGTTTCCTTTTGTATTTTTGTTTTTCACTTGTTATACTAGGGAGACTATATGATATTTATACATGTGTGTCTGGTTTATTTCACTTATGAGTATATGTTCAGGTGGCATCCACTTCAGTATAAATGCTTCAAACTTATCATTCTTAATAGCTGAGTAATACTCCATTATATAGAAATACCACATCTTTTTCAACCATTCCTCATGTGATGGACATCTTGGTTGTTTCCAAGATTTTGCTATCACACATTGCGCTGCTATAAACATAGGTACACATATATCTCTATGATACAATGTACCCAGATCCTTCGGAAAATTCCCAGGAGGGAGATAGCTGGCTTGAACGGGATTTCTAGTTCTACTCTTTTGAGGAGTCTCCACACTGACCTCCACAATGGTTATATCAGTGTACATTCCCACCACCAGTAAAGAAGTGTTCCCTTTTCCCCACAACCTCTCCAACATTTGTTGTTGGTTGACTTCCTTATGATAGCCATTCCTTCTGGAGTGAGATGGTATCTCCGTGTTGTTTTTATTTGCATTGCACGAATGGCTAGCGATGTGGAGCATTTTTTTCATATATTTATTCGCTTCTTCAATTTCGTCCTCTGAGAAGTGTGTATTCATTTCAGATGCCCATTTCTGAATTGGGTATTTAAATTTGAGGGCCCTGTTATATCTTAGTTCTTTATATATTCTAGACAGTAGTCCTCTGTCTGATTGCTTATTAGTTAGCATTTTTTCAAAGTTTGTGGATTGTCTTTTCACTCTGTTGACAATTTCTTTTGACATGCAGAAGCTCCTTAAGAAGAGTTGATCCCAGTTGTTGATTCTTTCAAGTGCTTCCCAAGCAAATACATGTTTGTTCATGAACTCTTTACCTACCCCTATGTCTTCAAGAGTTCCTTCTACTTTATCTTCCGGGAGACTGAGTGTTTCTATATTAACGTTTAGATCTTTAATCCATTTTGACTTTAACTTAGTGCATGGTGATAGAGCTGAGTCAAGTTTTAGTTTTCAGCATGTAGAAAGCCATGTTTTCCAGCACCATTTGTTAAAGATGCTATCTTTCTTCCAGTGAGCTTGTGTAGCCCCTTTGTCGAAGATAAGATGGCTGAGTGTTTTCGTAGATGCCTCTGCATCTTCCAATCTATTCCACTGATCCTCAGGTCTATTTTGTTGCCAATACCACGTTGATTTTATCACAGTGGCTTTGTAGTATAATTTCAAATCAGGAATTGTGATGCCTCCTGCCTTGTCTTGATTGGCCAAGATTGCCTTTGCTATTCTAGGTTGTTTGTGGGTCCAAATAAATTTTAGGATTGATTTCCCTAGGTCCAGGAGGTATGTTGGTGGCAATTTGATAGGGATTGCATTAAATCTGTACAGCAATTTTGGGAGTATGGCCATCTTCACGATGTTGATTCTTCCTATCCAGGAGCACGGAATAACTTTCCATTTTCTGAAATCCTTTATAATCTCTTTTCTTAGGGTGTTGTAATTTTCCCTGAAAAGATCTTTGACTTCCTTGGTTAAGTGAATCCCAACGTATTTCTTTTTCTGCGGTGCTATTGTGAAAGGTATTGTTTCTATTGTTTCCCTTTCAGTGTGCTTGTTATCTGTGTAGAGGAATGCTATGCACTCCTTTTGAGTATTGATTTTGTATCCTGCTATGCCACTGAATTTCCCTATCAGTTCTAGTAGTTTCTTGGTGGAATTTTTGGGGTCTTCCAAGTAAAGTATCATGTCTTCTGCAAATATTGATAATTTAACTTCTTCTTTACTTATTCTTATTCCCTTTATTTCTCCCTCTTTTCTAATGGCTGTTGCTAAGGATTCCAAGACTATAGTGCATAGGAGGGGTGATAGAGGACATCCTTCTCTTGTACCTAATTTAAGAGTAAAAGATTTCAGTTTTTCCCGATTTAGGATTATATGAGCTTTTGGGTTGTCATAGATGGCTTTTATCAAGTTAAGATAGAGTCCATCTATTCCCATTTTCTGTAGGCCCTTGAACATGAATGAGTGTTGGACTTTGTCAAAGGCTTTCTCTGCATCAATTGAGATGATCATGTGGTTTTTAGATTTCAGTCTATTAATATAGTGTATTACATTTATAGATTTTCAAATATTGAACCATCCTTGCATCCCTGGGATGAATCCTACCTGGTCTTGGTGTATGATCTTCTTGATGATTTGCTGTATTCTATTTGCCAGGATATTGTTGAGTATTTTCGCATCTACGTTCATGAGGGAGATTGGCCAATAGTTCTCCTTTTTGGTTGTGTCTTTACCTGGTTTTGGAATGAGTATTATACTTGCCTCCAGAAATGATTTTGGGAGGACTTTTTCCTTTTCAACTTCATGGAAGAGTTTGTGGAGTGTGGGGATTATATCTTCTATAAATTTCTTGTAGAATTCAGCTGTGAATCTATCAGGCCCTGAACTTTTCTTTGTCGGTAAGCTTTTTATTACGTTTCGTATTTTGTTGGGTGTTATTGGCTCATTGAGAGTTGTAATATCTTCTTGATTCAGTTTTGGTAATTTGTACCTTGCAAGAAATCTGTCCATTTCTTCTGTGTCTTCTATTCTGTGAGCATAAAGATTCTCAAAGTAACTATTGATAATCTGAATTTCCAGTGGGTCTGTGGTGATTTCACCCTTTTCATTCTTTATCATTTGTACTTGAATTTTTTTTGCCTCCTTTTGATGAGTTTGGCAAGAGGCTTATCAACTTCATTTAGTTTTTCAAAGAACCAACTTTTTGATTTGTGGATTCTTTGAACTGTTTTTTTCATCTCAATTGAGTTAATTTCTGCTCTAATCTTTATGATTTCTTCCCGTCTTTGCACTCTGGGTTTTGTTTGCTCTTCTTTTTCTAGTTGTCGGAGGTGCTACATTAGGGTGCTAATTTGTTCCCTTTCTGTTTTCCTAATGTGTGAGTTCATTGCTATTATTTTCCCTCTAAGAACTGCTTTCATTGCATCCCATAAATTCCGGTAATTTGTACTTGAATTTTCATTGAATTGTAGATATTGTTGAATTTCTTGTTAAATTTCTTCTGCGACCCATTGATTGCTGAGTAGGGTGTTGTTTAGTTTCCATGAATTTAGCGGGTTTTTCTGGTTTCTTTTGTCATTTATTTCCAATTTCACTGCATTGTGGCCAGACAGTATGCATGGGATAATTTCTATTTTCTTGCATATACTTCGGCATGACCTCTGGACTAGTATGTGGTCTATTTTGGAAAATGACCCGTGTGCAGCTGAAAAAAATGTGTATTCAGCTGTGGTTGGGTGGAACACTCTGTATATGCCTACCAGGTCCAATTGTTCCAAACTCTGGTTCAGTTCTGCTACTTCCTTGCTAATTTTTTGTCTGGTTGACCTATCTTTTTGAGATAAGGGTGTGTTAAGATCTCCTGTTAAGACTGTATTCTTGGACATTAAGTTTTTCATGTCCCTTAAAATTTGTCTTACATAGTTGGCTGCTCCTGTGTTTGATGCATAGATATTTATGAGTGTTTCTTCTTGCTCTTCAATATTTCCCCTGACCAATATATAGTGGCCTTCTTTGTGTCTTTTGATCATTCTTGATTTGAAATTGAGTGTCTGAGAACAGAATTGCTACTCCTGCTTTTTTCTGAGGTGCTGGGGCATGTAGTATTGTTTTCCATCCTTTGACTTTGAGCCTATGAATGTCCTTTTTTGCTAAGTGTGTTTCTTGTATACAGCATATTGTTGGATTTTGTTTCCTAATCCACTGTGCCACTCTATTTCTCTTAATTGGAGAATTGAGTTCATTTATATTTATGGTTATAATTGAAATGTGTTGAGTTATGTTTGTCATGGTATTTACCTGGTATTGTTTACTCCTTTGTAACCTGTGTTTAATTGACTGTCCTGTTTAGTGGATTCCTTCCATTCTCATTCATGGAGTTCTGGTCATTGTGGTCTCTCTCTAGAACATCTTTCAGCAGCCTGTGAAGGGATGGCTTTGTCATCATGAAATTCATTATATATTCTTTGTCATGGAAGTATTTCACTTCTCCATCAAACTTGAAAGAGAGTTTTGCAGGGTATAGTAGTCTGGGCTGGAATTTGTTTTCGTGTAGGACTTGAGGAACTCTGCTCCATGCTCTCCTTGCTGTCATTGTTTGTGTGGAGAAGTTGGCTGTAATTCTGATGGGTTTTCCTTTGAATGTGAGCTCCTTCTCTCCAGCAGCTTTCAGTATATTATTTTTGTGTTGGATTTCTGCAATCCTAACTATTATATGTTTCAGTGTGTTTCTACTAGGTTTGAGTTTATTTGGTATTCTGTATGCTTCGGTGACCTGAATGTTGGATTGTTTCCTCATATTTGGGAGGTTTTCTGCAATTATTTCTCCCCAAATTCTTTTTATGTCATTTGTATTGACTCCTTCATTCTCGTTGATACCAATTATTCTCACATTGTTCATCCTGGCGTCATCCTGCAGGTGATGGATTATTTTTTCTTGAATTCTCGTTGTTTTTAAGAGATCCTTTCTCACCTTTTCACTAGCTACTCTGGCATCTTCAAGATCTGAAACTCTATGTTTGCTTTCACTCAGACGGTTTTGTAGACTCGTGATTGATATTTTTAGTTCTTCTATATCTCTTTGACTGTGTTTCATGTGTTCTATTTCTTTTCTGTATTGCTCATTCAAGGAATCCATCATATTTCTGTTCTCCTCAATTTTTTTATCCATGTCTTCTTTAGAGGTAGTTATTAATTCTTTTTATGCAGTGTTTCTTCCAAGTTGGATTTCTTCTGCATATTTCTGTACTTGTTTTGTTATTTCAGATCCTCTGACTTCAAAAAGTTCTTTTTTGATTTCAGAACTCATTTCCGCTTTGAGTTCCTCATGATGTTTCTGCTATTGTTTCTTTGCTTCAGATGCTGTTAATTCATATCTATCAGTTGGAATAGTGCTCTCTGCACTTGTTCTGGGTGAGCATTGTTTTTCCACCCAATGTTTCTGGAATTCATTCTTTATTTCAGATACTATGTATTCAAATATTTCTTTTTTAATTTGGGGAATTACTTCTCGTTTTATTTCCTCTATAGCTTTCTGCTGTTGTTCCTTTACTGCTGTATCTGTTAGTTCATTCATATTAGCTGAGCTAGTGTCCTCTGCCCTTCCTGATGGACTCGAGGTCTGGGATTGCATTTTTCCCCTTCTCTTTGTCATTTTTTTTAGCACTGACCTTTGACCTTTGGTGTAGAGCTTTGGTGTAGCTATAACCTTAGCTTGTTATGAGATTCGGGTGCCAGTTTATTAAGTTTGGGGTTTTCCAGGTATGCCTATCCTGGGTCTAGCTGTTGTGTTCGGTTCCTTTATTGCTGCAGCTCCTTTGGTTCCCTTCTGTTGGTTCCCGGGGTCAGCCCTCCTGTGTCAGGCATGCCGTTCCCCAGGTGGGCCTGCCTGGGCTTTGGTGGGTCTTCTGGGCTCACAAAAGGATAGTAGATGATCTTTTTCACTGAGTAGGCTATACTGGTTTGGCCAGCCTGTGGTGGGTCTGGGTCTACAGGCCGTAACCCGAGTATGCTGGTAAAGTTCCCTCTGGTGCAGTGGGCCTGGCGCCCTCACTCACAGGCCAGGCTGTGCTGAGTTTTGGTCCGTGGCATGGAACCGAGGATTCCTGAGAAATGTCCCTCCAGCGTGGCAGGCGTGGAGTTCTCACTCCAGGCCGACCTGCACTGGGTCTTGGACTGTGGGGTGGGACCGGCAATCACCTGGAAATGTTTCTCTGGCGCTGTGTGCCTGCAGCTCTCACCGGGTCAAGGGGTGTGGGGGCCAGGTAATTCCTGTTAAATGTCTCTCAGGCTCGGTGGGCCTGGAGTTACACACTCATTGAACTTTGATGCCCAGAGAATTGGGGAAACTCCAACTCAATCAGTGGGCTTTAGGTCAGGGGATCCCTGGAGGTGTTGCTGAGTGAATCCTGAGGTGTCAGGCCAGTCACTGGCCTGGAGGGGTTGGGGGTAGGGATCCGCGTAGCACGCATGGGAAGAAGCCAATGGCTCTCCCTCAGACTCACCACACTCTCACTGATTTGGAAAGCCTGGTGAGTCGTGCATATTCCCACTCGCTGGGAGAGCTTGGCACGGGATCCAGGAGTCCGCTGGAGTCAGCTGTTGTCTCAGCCCGTGGGTCTCGCTGTCTCGGGAGGTCTCTGGGCCTGGGCGGGCGAGGGCAGGATCAAGGAGGATGGCGAAGTCGGCCGCGCTGTCTCTGGCCGATCTCTGGGACTGGGAGGGTGCGGGTGGGATCGAGCTATTTTTTATTTTTTATTAAATTTATTGAGAATAAATAGCAATGAGACAGTTTCAAAACAGGTTAGGCAGTACGATAATTAATACATTGCATATTGTTGTCTTTCTAGTAGTTATTCATAGTATAAGATGCAGACATCAAATCCTGTCCAAACACTATTAGTACAAATCTTGCTTTTCATTGAATTAAGAGGAAGTAGCTGTGTGTCTATCCTGTTTTGTATATACAGATAAAAAATGGTCCTTTATTTATGTTTCTTTTTTCTTTGATTAGTTTTGTCAGAAATGGATATTCCATTGCTACTTAAATATTTCAGGTGCATGAATTCAAAATATTCCAATATAATCTAGGAGTCCATAATAGTAATGAGTTATCCACAAGACTGACAATGTCAGAAGTTGATGACTTAAGCCTTTTACAGCTCAGCCTATTAATAAGGCTTTACTTTTCATACATTCTTTTTATACTTTTCTCTTGAATGGTTAAGACTAAGATAAAGCAAGACCTATATACCAAGAACTATAACTTTTGTAACTGACAAAGTTCAGTCAAGTCCCCTCAGGATTTACCTTGAAACCCTATACTGCACTATGTAGATCCTTTGTGTCAGCCTTGTGGATGAGTCACAGCCATTGCTTGACCAATTTGCTCTCTGTAAAACCCTGAGAGAATATTTTCTCTCCAGGTGACTCTCTTTAGGCACACTCTCCATCATCAATAACTTTCCTCTGTGGCCTCACAATCTCCTTGATCAGAAAATTTGGGACATCGCTGATTCACAGAATGTTACAATATAGGTTCTCCTACGTCCTGAATCCTGACTGACCCTGAAAGGCTAGGGTCAAGTCTTTGCAGCCCTTCTCTTTCTCTAATTTTTGGTCTTCAAACTTAAGTTATTAACCCTCCAGAAGAGAAGTTTAATAGTATTGTTACCCTACCTGTTCCATGTTATGTCTAAGATGTTTGATATTCAGACAGTGAGGTTAAGATCACATCTTTTTATTCATTCCTCAGTTGATGGCATTTGGGTTATTTCCAAGATCTAGTTATTACAAATTGTACCACTATAAACATAGGTGCACATATATCACTCTAGTGTGATGTCACAGGTGGATATTAATTTTAAATGATATTTATGTGCAAAACGCTAAGGGAACTTCTAGGTATATATTATATACTCAATAAAAAGTCAATATTTGGGGACTAGAGTTTATAACTCAGTTATAAACACTTATCCAACATGTGCAAGATGGGAGTTCCATCTCAAGCACTGAAAATGGCAATATTTTTATTTATGACCAAAATAATTAATTATCTTTGCTCTTTATAATGGAAGTGGGGAAGCGGTATAGAGATTTATTAGAGTTAGTATTATACTGGAGTTGAGGCTTCATGCAAGGAAACATATGATGACATCTAAAATTGGTCTGTGTTTTTCTGTTTTCAAGAAACTTAAACAGGCATATATGTGTCTCAAGCAATTTACTACAAGGGCCTTGAAACCATCTTCCACATCAACTATTGTATATAGTACTGACCAAGATGAAATGACTATGAAAAAAACTACATATATTATGGGGTGGAATGAAGATTTTTGCATGACCTTCTAGGGTAAAACATAAGCCTTCAAAGAAATGTGCCCTCCTCTCATCTTGGGGGCTGAATTTAACACCACTCAGCTGTTAGGAATACTTACATTGGAAAGTAGGAAGCACACAACCCATCCACTGGACCAATATATCTCACCCTTCTTTCTTTCTATATGAAACTGATATTTGCTTACTTAAAAGTGTATCCACATTTATTAGCTCAATATATGGACCACAATGGGACATCTGAAAAACAGGTGTCTGTGTGGAAGAGAAGGAAGGGAGAATAGAGTGATACACCATGTGTCTTCTACCAGGTGTCCACAGCAGCAGTATGGGGAACAGCACTAAACTGATTCATGCAGTAGACAAGTACACAAAGAAGCTCTGATCTAGATCTGAGGCCATAGCCAACCTGGGTATCTCAAGCTACGGAACAATAAAACGTGTGTCCATGATGAGAGCTATCTGTGCCCAAATTCCATCCCACCACATCCTATAATGACTTACCCCAAACCCACAGGTTTACATGCCATCAGGCCACTAATGGGATCGTTAGAACCACCACATAGTAGAAAACAGAGGTCACTGTGTCCCCCTATATCACAGGTAATACTGTACCAGACATTATCAGGGTTCATGTACCCCCAAGGAAATATAGCCAGATTGCAAAACAATGAACCCAAAAGAGTGAATGTGCAGTGTACAAAAGTGTGTGCCAAGAAGATGGCTCAGTGGAACAAGCACTTCTCTGGCAAGCACAAGGGCCTGAGTTCAATCCCTGGTTCCGCAAAAAAAAAAAAAGAAAAAAAAAAGATCATTTGAAGTCCAGCTCTCTTCCATTTTGGTAGCTATGTTGACTTCCATCCAAGCTGTTTAACTTTCTCATACATTATTATTATTTGTGTGTGTGTGTGTGTGTGTGTGTGTGTGTGTGTGTGTACGCACGCGCACATGCGCGCACACGCGAGCGTGTGTGTGGAACCGGGGATTGAACTCAGGTCCTTTCACTTGCCATGGAAGCATTTGTTCTACTGAGCCATCTCCCTGGCCCCTGTTTAACTTTCTCTGTACCTCAATTTCCTCATTATTAAGAATGGGATCACAATACTTGCTTTGCATATTATGACAAATTCCTTGTTCTATTTTGAGAATGAAAATTAAAATAAAATAAAGTCAAGCCGGGCGTGGTGGCACATGCCTGTAGTCCCAGCACTCAGGAGGCTGAGGCAGGAGGATTGTTGTGAGTTCGAGACCAGCCTGAGCTACAAAGTGGGCTTAAAAGCCAGCCTGAAGTGCGTAGCGAGACACTGTCTCAAAAAGACAAAAAAAATAAATAAATAAATAAATAAAATAAAATAAAGTCTTAAAATAATACATATTCTATATAAAGCTGTGCAAGTCTTGGAAGCAATATTATTTTGCATGTTATATATTTATAAATATATAAAATGAATAGCAATAAGATACTCTGGCAGAACATAGACCCCCAATCTGTGGTTACAGCTCTGTTTAATAGGACCAACAAACAAATACTATTTGAAATTTTAAAAGACTATATTCCAAGAGAAAAAATGTCATTCTTATGTACTTGTTCATATGACTTGGTCTCAAGCATCTAAGATTACATGAGAGTGGGTAACCAGATTTCCTCTCTACACTTGTATCTGTACCACCCCCGCTGGGGGTCAGAAGACAGTGATAAGACTGCCACTCGATAGGAGGCAAGATCCCAAACTAGGGCTCTCTTGACAGACTGACATCCAGCAGGTTGTTAATTACATATTTCCATTAATGGGATGAATTCAATTGTCTTTCTGGATGACACCCTCTCTTTCAATGCATAGATGTCTTATTTTGTTCTGCACTCCATAGCAACCCAGCTACTGTGCTCTAACACTTTCATTTCCTTGCTCATCTTGAAGCATTAAAAAAATGAAAGCAGAAAAAAAAAACGACTGCTCTGGAAATCCACAGATCTTGCACACTTAGGGTTTTACCCCTCAAGTTCCTTTAACTTTAAAAAAGAATTACATAATCACAAACACATAGAGACATCATACCATTTCTATGGTAGCTTATTTTTTAAAGCCTCATTATATCTGAGTAAGATTATCTTCCATCTTTGAAGCATCAATCAAAAGACAACCTCATAAACACAGACATAGTTGTCTTTATTGGGTTCTTTGGCAAGAGGGCTTCATTTAACTAGGTGAAATTTTCCAGAAGACTTGATTACACACTTTGAAGACCTCTTTTCTACATGGGAAAGCGAACAGGCCAGTAGTCATAAAAATGAAATCTGGGAAGGACAGAAATTTGAACAAATTTTCTTTCACAAATTTTCTTCAGTCAACAGCTACAAAACCAGGACTGACAGTCCAAAGCATTTTATTGGAGTATGGCATACACAAATATTTCCTTACAGTATTTGAAGGATATCTTCCCAGAAAAATAAATTTTACAACTATAGGAGAGGTAGTGACAAATACCCTAGGCATGAGATTGACTGAAATAATAGATAGGCAACTGGAAGGAAAATTTTCATCTTTGGGAAAGCCAGAGAAGAGGTAGAGATGAATCCAAAGTTGAGGCAAAAGCATGGTGAGCATGTTAGGGGGCAGCAAGAATGTCAAACAGTATGAATACTTAAGAGTTGGAATCATGTTTTTAAAGTGGATTTTAGAATGGGTAGGGAGTTGGAAAATGGGATGAAATACGAAAGTAGTACATAGAACAGCAACATCCTGAGTCCCGGATTTAAAGCACACATTTTTTTACACCATATATTACTAATTCCCCCTGGGAAATCATTTCAATAATGTGATTAATCATTAACATTTCATTGATCTTACTCTGAATCCACCAAACTGCTCTTTAAAAAGGGTAACACTAACACCTCTGTGTAATGCCATGGATTATATAACTATCACCTGATCATATGAAATGCTCCTACATGGCAGTGAGTACATAATAATGAACGAAGAAGAAAAGCAAACCTAATGCTTTTTTTATTCTGTTTACTGATTCTTAACAAATTATAAATTTATAGGCTGGTCAAATAGTGTGCCCCGGAGACCGGCCAGAGACAGCGCGGCCGACTCCGCCGTCCTGCTCCATCCCGCCCGCCCCCGCCC
>PVKA01021850.1:0-37994 GCA_004027165.1 Ctenomys sociabilis
AAGAATGGCTATCATAAGGAAATCAACCAACAACAAATGTTGGAGAGGTTGTGGGGAAAAGGGAACACTTCTCCACTGCTGGTGGGAATGTAGACTAGTACAACCATTGTGGAGGTCAGTGTGGAGACTCCTCAAAAGAGTAGGACTAGAAATCCCATTCAAGCCAGCTATCCCCCTACTGGGAATTTTCCCAAAGGATATGGATGCATTGTATCATAGAGATATATGTGTACCTATGTTTATACCAGAGCAATGTGTGGTAGCAAAACCTCCTCGTCTTGCACTGTCACACAGATGACCTGCCTGGGGGGAGTGTCGCACCACACCCACAGTCAGTCACAAACTCCAGAAGCCCCCACGACTGCCAGAGGCTTGGGCACTCAGACACAAACTGCAGCAATGGTAACTAATACATATTCACACACAGTTGGTATCACAATGTATTAGCAAAATAACAGTCATGAAAAAAATTTGTTATTAAAGTTAATGTAAGAGATACCGGAATTAATCGTGTGTTATTTACGGTATTTTCTAAAGTAAACACCTAGCAGGCTAACTTGATAAGTACTAGGTAGTGTTCTGAGAAAACTTATTTTATTTTTTATTGTACTTTATTTTATACTTTTATGAGCAGAATATATTATTGAGGGAAGGAAGGCTCCTGTCCTACAGAGGAATAGGAGGGGGACCCGAGTGGGTTGACCCCGAGAAAACCTAATTTTAAATGAATTATGGAAAGTTTTATAAACTTATTTTGGCTGTCCTTCTGAAAAATATCACTACTCTTACATAGTTATTACATGCATTCATGTTTTTATCAGATATGTCCATCAAATGTAACCTAAGTCTATTGTTTGTAAAAGTATTGGTAATTATTTGAATTGTCTAAAACTTTTCCACTGTTAAAAATTACTTATAAGGAGTTGAATTATTTTTTAAATTTTCATTCAACTTTCACTTTAAAATTGAATTGTAAGGTAAATGTGCATTACAGCAAATGTTGCACCTTGTATCTACCTTCAGGATTACATCATTAGATATTCACAGTTTTACAAATGCACCTTAGTTGGGTGCATCGAATAAGTAAAATTTCAATTCATTTTTTGTCAAAACTTCCAATTTTGAAGTTCAAATAATTCAACTATTTTGACCTGCTTTCTAATTGCTAAACAGGTATAATTAAAATACATACTTGATAAGTTTCTCCCATAGAAAAACCTAATAGACTAAAAAATGCTATAGTGCCTGGCTCATTATACTTAAATTTTATTCAAACAATAAAAAAATAAAATAAATACTCCCATAAATATACCCATGCTGGGAAAGCAGACAGATTTTCAATTTACAATGATATGAGGAAATGATTCACGACACAATTAAATGCTTTAAAACTATAAATAATCTCTGTAAAGCTCAATTAAAGTTGTAGTTCTTCTTTATCTGTGGGATTAGTCTTGCTCAGTAGAGTTGAGTTTTGGGAGTCCTCTTTGTAACGGTATGTATTCATGCATGCTACATATCTTTCAAAATGAAGTATCACATTTTAATGAATATTTCAACTGGCTTGTTTAGGTTCATTCTTCATATGAATTTTAAAATTTGTCAACACATACAAAGAGGTAAGGAACTGGATTATTAAAATCCAATTTTATCTGCTAAAATTATTTAAATATATTTATTATAATTAAATATAAAGTAATATATTAAAGTAATTAATTTAGAAATATATGAAGTATATTTAAAGAAAATATGTTCATATTTATTATATATAGTGAGAAGAATATAAAATAGAGAATATTACTTTGCTAGGTTTTCTTTCCTGTTTTTTGTACACAGCTGGGACTAAGAAAAAAATCCCATTGAATGTGTAAGCCAAGCTTCTGGAAAATACTTCATGACAAACGACCTGACCTTTAAGCTTGTAATCCCACGGAGACAAAAAAGTTAGAAGTTTTAAAAACAGGACAGATCATATCCTATATAATATTCTATAAAGAGCTTTACAGAGATTATTTTATAGTTTTAAAGCATTTGTGTTGTGAATCATTTCCTCATATCATTGTTAATTGAAAATCTGTCTGCTTTCCCAGCATGGGTAGGAAGGGTTTTAAACTGTGAAAGAAACAGTTCCTGATTTTCCATTGCACAATTTTATTTTAAATTCTCAAAAATGATTTTATTATAAGTGTAGATTGTTCAAGAGCCAAAATTGATTCTGAAAATAAATTTATATTGACACAGTAATGCAAGAGGAAAATATAAGTAATGGAAATACATCAGGCTACTGCACATTTGAGACCTTACCATAATGAAATGCTCAGAATAAAAAGGCTTATTTCATTGAAGAATAATAACAATAAAAAAGGCATCTTACAGTAACAGTAAAGGAAAACGTGTCAAAAACGCATATATTTCATAAAGTCAAGCCGGTCATCCTATGTGCTCAGACAGAAAAAGTGGAAACTTAGGGCTGGGCAAATATCTCAGTGGATTAAAGCATCTGCAAGCAGGCGCAGGGGCCTGGGGTCCAATTCCCAGCCCTGCCATGCTGGCCCCACCCCTGGATCTCTCTGCTATAGCAAATGAGGCTGGGTGTGGTGGCACACACCTGTAATCCCACCTCTTGTGAGGCTGTAAACAGGCGGATTACTAAGACACAATCTAGTAGTGCGACCCTGAACACCCTGTAGACCCTTGTGTACAAAAATGGAAACTTAAAACAGAAGTGACGTTAATTAACAAGGATAATGGCATAGGCATAATTTTAAGTATTTCATGATTTTTAAAGGTATTTAATTTTAATTCATATGTGGAAAGATATCTTAGTGAAGAAAATATCAAATTGTGGTCCTAAAGTTATGATTCTATATATTTTTAAGCTTTATGTTAAAATTCTCATAGGAAATTAAAAGAATTAGCATTAGATGGATAAGAAAAGACAATTTATGCTTAAATATTCAGTATGCTTTAAGTTTTAATCATACTGTAAAAATAATTATGCATATTTTTTATATTTGCCTTAATTTATTTTTTAATTCTCACTTAGATAAAAATGCAGGTTTTTAATGTATGAAGTGCTGCAAAGAATTGTCTTTTTAAAAACATTTGACTGAATGACATTGTAAGATTAAAAAAATTATATTTAACATGATATTTGCAGTAATTTAATAAGAGTAATTAAAAATGTCAGACTGGATGTGGGGGCATGCCCCTGTAATCCCAGTTTTTGGGAGGCTGCAAACAGAAGAACCACTATGAGTCTGATCTGTGCAGTGAGACCTTGTATGTCCTGTTCTAAATACATAAAAATGAATGAATAAAAATACTGATCAAGCACGTGGGGCCGGTGAGATGGCTCAGTTGATTAAGCATTTCCCTGGCAAGCACAAGGGCATGAGTTCAATCCCGAATTCCACCAAAGAAAAAGAATTCCCTATCAACCAAGCAAGTAATTTTGAAAACATTACATCTTTCTTATTTGATACTGCCCATTATAACTCTCACAAAGTACCAAAAGCAAGTATTTTTTTGAATTTTATTGTACTGAGATTAACTCTGAAAAGCCACTTACATTAAAAACAAATACACATTGGCAGTGTTTTATTATTCTCTTCATAATCCAAAATGCAATTTATTCATTGTTCACATTGATAGTATTTTAACAATTTTGCCATGTATCTGCTCACCAAAATAACTTCCTTTAAAAATATCTATTATACTTTTCAGCAAGTAAATAACTATTTGGAAAATTTTCAGTAATCTTTCTTAGTAGAGAACATGTAAGCTAAGTCAGATATTACAACAGAGGAGCCAAAATTAATATAATACAATTTATAGGAAATATTTATGCTCATTATGATTTACTCATTTATCTTTAAAAAGTTGCAGTGTAGCTTGCAAATCTAATTTGGACATTATGAATTGTTTTTCTAACATTATTAATATGTTATATCTTTTGAGAAAACTGAAAATAAAAGGAAATTTTTATGAATGTTTTACATGTGTGCAGATGAATCATAGATTTCTAGGTCTTTTTCACAAGTCCTTGAGATACATACAGAGAAATACTTTTCCTTGTGTTTTAATGAAATGGTTCCTTGCACACAAAAAATATCTCTAAAATGCCTCAGCCAATGAAGAATGAGCGAAAGTGTTCATTTCCAAGTGACTGCAATGCAACAGATCTGTCATCTGATCCAATTGAAAATGCACATTTCTTTTGGTAGTGGTAAGAAAAAATCCTAACACATCTGACACTTTAAGCTGAGTGTTAGTTACAAGGAGAGGTATCACAGCTACTTCATCTACGTTCTGAGAACTGCATCTCAGAGTGACACGTCCTTTCAATAGAAGATGATGGAATTCTCAGGGAGGAAGCCTGATTCTTCCATGATTTTGTTGTTGTTGATGGTGGTGGTAGTGTTGTGTGAACATAAATCACAGAAAAACTCATTTCTTACTCCATTTGATATCAAAACCAGCAGGTCAATAGTAGACCTTTTTAGTTCATGTCATGTTTTCAAATTATAAAATCCAGTAACTTTTATTCCTTTAGGTAACTGAGTATTCACAATAATATATGCCTTCCTTCAATATTTAGTGAACACTTGTCTGTGATAACATTGAACTAATTATTTTTGAATCATATTTTCTAATTTAATAGGCACTACTTGAGTTACTTTGAGATTTCCATAGTGAGGAATGATTTGAAAATTTTCATTTGTTAAGTAAATTATCTCCATTCAAACTTAATCTACACACCTTTTTTTCAGTTTTCTTTTTACATCTTTTATGAACTAGTAGAATAGTGTATCTTGCCTTAAAAAATAGAAACACAACTCTTTAAATTGACCTGTGCCTAAGGACATATATGGAAAATCAGGACAAGAATAAGTAAGATATTCCTTTTTGATACAAACAATTTTACATGAATTTCGTGTTTGGGACTCAGATCAATTATGAGACTGTGTGTGAGGAACTATAGAATCCATTTTTACCAATGTCTTTCTCAAAGCCATATGTAGGATTTTTCACTGCTACCACCTGATAAAGGATAGAAAGCTTTTGTTCACCTTTTCTTTTTTTTCCTTCTTTCTTTCTTTCTTTCTTTCTTTCTTTCTTTCTTTCTTTCTTTCTTTCTTTCTTTCTTTCTTTCTTTCTTTCTCCTTTCATATTTGGCTCAGGGACTCACTACAGAGCTCAGACTTGTAGCGAACCTACTGGTTTAGCCTTTCCAGTGCTGTGGAGCACTTTGGCTAACTGCAGTCTGAGCAACTGTATCAAAGAGAGCAATGTGTAGTACAAAAAGTATGGCTGAATACGTCATATCTTTTTCTTTTAAGTATATACCATTTCTAATGTCTTGTCAATTAAAAACAGATTCCTAAGCAGCACATTTAGGCAATGAGAATGCCTTAATATCTCCTATGGGCATTCTGGGATTTCTTGTGCTACTGGTTAGTGGTATCAAGTTTCCCGTAGTACCTGGCTGTACCCTCGGCCTTTTTCTTTGAGTCGAGGATCTGTCACACTGGCCAAACCTATGTAAAATTTGCAATTCTCCTGCTGAGGCTTCCTGAGTAGCTAAGAAAAAAGGTATTTGCCACCAGGTCCTGCTGTGTTTGTAGTTGGTATTTTAATTGTTCTACTGGAGAATCAGTTATTCAACTATAAGACTCTAGAGAAACTGTGTGATAGCTATGTGCAAGGGTCTCTTCCTACACTGATAAGAAAAGAATGAAAGTATCCTGATACAAAAAATAATTATGTAACTATGCATAACTTTTGGCCACAGAATATGGTCAAGTACTACTAAGACCTGCATTGTTTATTATATTTTGAATTCGTTTGAGTCAGGGTGTTGCTACTTATTTCAGACTAACCTTGAAACTACTCTATAGCCCAGGCTGTCCTCAAATTCCAGGAAGTCCTCTCATCTCAGCCCCCAGTGTGCCAGGATTACAGGCACGAGCTGCCACACCCAGCTCTTCTGGTTAAGTTTTAAAGTAAACCAACGTAAATCAACAAGTATTAAGTAAAATCAGGTATCGCCGGGCGTGGTGGCGCATGCCTGTAATCCCAGCACTAGGGAGGCTGAGACAGGAGGATTGTTGTGAGTTCGAGACCAGCCTGAGCTACAAAGTGAGCTCGAGGCCAGCCTCAACTGCATAGTGAGACCCTGTCTCAAAAAGACAAAAAAAAAAAAAAAAAAATCAGGTATCATACTTAAAAATGCATTGCAGTGTGGTTGAATAAATCAAAATAATTATTTCTAATATGTATTTATTTTCTAACAATTATAAATATTATATATTTATAATATTCATGTTTGCCACAGAAGAGCTTGACTATATACTAAAAGAAGGACAACCTCCAATTTGTAGATAACAGAAAGAAATAAAAAAATGAAAGATGAAGGGAGACAAAAGAAGGGAGGAGAAAAAGTAAAATATGTATTTGTAGTGGTCTGGCTATGTTTCTAGCAAATAACTGAGAAATCTTGGATAGTTAAGTAACTTTCCCTATATTTTAGCATCTATGTTTGACAGTATAATTTGAAAACTTTCCTATTTGAATGCAAAGCCAGAGTTTTATGAGAAAATAAAATCACAGGACCCAGGGAGATAGCTCCACAAAATGAATGCTTGCCTGGCAAGTGCAACCCCTGGTACCACAAGAGAAAACAAGAAAGAGAGAGAGAGAGAGAGAGAGAGAGAGAGAGAGAGAGAGAGAGAGAGAGAGGAGAAAAAAGAAAAGAAAATTACTATATTAAAAAAAATTTGAGCCCCTGAATCTAGTAGCGAACATTTTATAGCTTTGTGAACCATCTTTTGGAACAGCTGGATGTCTGCAGAGATCGCGAGTGGAAATAAAGAGCAATTATATACGCCAAATTCTTTTCTTGGCACCGTGTCACTGAAAAAAAGAGAGTTCTGGAATCATCATTCAGCTGAATGATCTGTTTCTCAGGTTGTAGTATGAAACTATATTATTCCTTATCACCAAAAAATGATTAGTCCAGAAAAACACATTAACCTTATTGCCAGATGCAAAGCACACAGGGTAATATCTAAAATATGTGATTGTCTTGGGTGATAAAAAAACAACAAAAGAAACTCACAGACACCATGGTTATAGAAGTTAAATTTACAGGTCGTTTTGTCAACTTATTTACTTAAGAAGAGATCTCTAGTAAGTATTTTGGCAATGTACCTCATCAACTTCGGTATCTTTAATGTGTTTATGATTTATCTAAAATTAATAGCTATTAGCATTTCCCTTAAGTGGAAAACAATTGTATGAGAATAATAAATAATTCCTCAGTGTTACACAATTACTAAATCAATGGAGCTGTAACAAAACCTAACTTTATTCTTTAAAATCTCTGATAGCAAATCATTGGCTATGTTAAGCAGAAGATGAATTTATATAATAAAAGCATGAGTGATGTAATAATGTATCTTCCTAAGGAATCAAATGTATGAACACGTGAGATTCAGTTTGGTTTCGTCCTGAATAAAGTGATTTAAACAGGCTCTGTTAGTTCATTTTAAAAGGTTTAAATCTTAAAGTGCTATAGGACAAACTGTAGCATCTTTTCCTTATTATTCCTATCTTCTTTTTCTTTCCTTATACGTAGAAACCAGCAATGTTCTAATTGTAGTCTATTATGATTCAAATAATACATATTTTGAATTTCTTATATTTCAGCCAAGAGGTTTTTAATGATTGAACAACATGAAATTGTGGATGGTTTCCTTCTACAATCAATCTCAGTAAAATGCCAATCAGTCTTTGAGGGATTCATTTTTAAATCTAGATTATTTTCATTTTATTTCAGTTTTAAAGCTTCTAGTTTCAAAGTAATTTTCCTCAAGAAAAAGTGTTCAGTGTCTGCATTCATAATTCTCATGTTTTCTTCCTACAAATTTTATGTGTGTGTATCTATGCAAAAGCAAAGATGAGTAATCGACTTGGCTATGTGAAAAACAGCAAAAAAACAGAAGCAGGTAATGGAAATAAGATATTATTGGGCAGAACATGAACTTGTTGGTTGATATAGGCATTGATGATGCTCCTGTGATTTATTTTCAGATGGATAGAGTGAAACATATTTGTCTTTACAGTTTCTATGCTAGCTGTATACAAAATTTTGCAGACAATAGTACGGTCTTTAAGTCCAACCCCAGCAATGACTGAAAGATTAGTGTTTCTATCTTCTAGTTATAGAAGCTAGAGTTTATAAAATATGGAAAAATTACTAATGTAAGCACCACGGGGCAAATTCTGATCATACTTCATTTCAAATATCTATCTTTATACCTTCTGGCAATGTTTGAACCTGTGACACACTACATGTTCAAGTTTACTCATTTAAGTACACCTGAGTGAGAAAAGATGTGGCTTTAAAGAATAGCAAATGATATGAATGCAACAATATTGCTAAGAAAAAATTTGTTTATTTTTTTACTTTATATTTTAATCTTTTTCAGACAGGGTCTCACTATGAAGTTCAGGCTAGCATTGAGTTCACTTTGTAGTTCAGGCTGGTCTCAAGCTCAGAAAAATTTTGAATGTGTTTAATGCTTTTATTTTATAAATCCCTGTGAGAGATGGAAAAAAGTACATACTATAAATATTAAGTTCCAATACAATTTTAGGAAACAAACACCTTCAAGAAGCAAACTATTTTTTAAAAAGCTTATTTTATGGCAAATGTTCTATACACTTCTTTGAGGTGGTTTCTTATTGATGATATGAAAGTTAGCATTGACTTGTTTTATATGTAATATACAGCATAAGGTATGATGCTGTGACTGATTTGGGTCTCTTGGTTTCTTTACTTTCCCAAAAAGATACATATATTAGGCTTCTTAATTTTGAAAAATCTAACATCTCAAATTTCACAGTTTATTTGCAAGCTGAAAAGTGTACTGATGTGCTTGCTTGCTTTCTATCTCAGCATGAATCTTGCTATGCTTTGTACATTAATGAATCATTTTTGACACATTGTGATGTATCCTTCTCATCTGCCTTTCCTCATTTCACTTGCAAATAATGAAGTCCTTGCTGACCCCTTTGCTAGTCACCTCCTTTTTTATTTGTGTAAAGATCTCTTTAAATTTTATACTGTCAACAACTAGAGTGATTTGATAGGACAATGTCACAGTCTATTTGTTTTATACTGCTTCTCTTTTCCTTTTATACATCTTGTCAATGTAATTTCATTTAAAAAATATGGTTAATGAGCTTGATTACTTTTTATCCCCTGGATCCTCAATAGGAGTATTAACTCTGAGAACACACATAGGCCTCCATACCATCCTACTAGATATGTACTGCCAAAAGTGTGTTATTTATTACCCACCTTAGCCATTTTTTGCTCGTTTATATAATGTGTGCATATTGTACTCTAGCCACATTTCAATGTTATAGAAATTTAAACTCTGCTGTAATTTATCATATGGAATGAAAGGAGAGGAAATATCTGTCCCTCCTCATGATCAGAACTTGTCTATCAAGACTAAAAGGTGACTCTCTGCCACTAGATCAGATTTAAATATAATATGTAACAAAATGAATCTCATTAATATATTTGTAAGCATATTTTCATAGCTATTATATTCACTTTTCAGGTAATTTAAATGCTTTCCAATAATTCACATTCTCAGATTTATATACAATCTAAATGGATTTTTGCTTTCTAAGGTATACTCAGAAATCAATATTGTCGATTGTTCAAATATAAATTATATAATAATTGTGTGAGAACTTTTAGATTATGTCTTAATTTTGTTAGTTTATCTGTAAAATGCAGATTAGCTGCCAGTGTCTCTAAATGCTGTGAATTTGCACAAAAGCTATAAGGCCCAAGTTACAATTTAGCTTCAAAGTTGTAGAAAATGACCATTGAGTAAAATTCTCTAGACATTAAATAATTGAGCCATAATAAAATTTTTGGCTGGGAAATAATCATAAGATTTAACTTAGAACCAAGTGTTTTGGTGTTGGTTTACAGAAAATACTAAACTTCAACAGTGAGAAAATTATAATGGTTTTGAATGTTACATCTCAAACTACAACTCAACTTTCAGACTTTTACACATTTGATATATCTCAGTTGACAAAATTGAAGGAAGATGCACCTGTTTTCCCATTGCTGTTCTGCAGATAACCATAAGCTTTGTGGGTTTGATCAACCTGAGTGAATCTTCTAATACTTGTCCTGTCCCATGTCACTATCTAATTGGTCACAGTACAGCCAGCTGTTCTGTTCAGAAAGCTGTATCCAGGTTCCAGCCTCATGACATGTATACTCAGAGGATCAACAATGGCATTGTCCAGTCCAAAGAATGTTCAAGATGTCAACAGTACTCTTATCAGTGTAAACATATGACAGAGGCCACACAGTGTCAGCGGGCTCTGTGCTAGAAGCCATTATCAGGGCTCAGCAATTGCTTAAAGATTCCCGAGGTCAATCATTAGTTCTTGACATGTAAGCTTCCATGCAAGAACATTTGCTTCATAAAGCTAGTAAAGTGAATAAAATCTCACCTCAGGGAAGTCCCCATTCGTATTTTAATGACTTTCATCTAATTAAGTCAATCCTACAAAGGTAATCTCCATTTTGATTATCTTAAGTAGAACTGATTGGGGAGATTTAATTAAACCTGCAATATTCCATCACCTTTGTCATACTCTATGAGCTAAAAGCAATTCACAGACTCCTTTTCTACTCACACAGAGTAGAAAATGTTTCTGTACCATAACATGGGTAAGTAGGTGGAGACTAGGCTTTTCCACTAGGTGTTGAGACTTTTGTCTTGCTTGGGTCTCACTGAGTGAAGAGGAATTGTTTTGGATCACATATACAATATGATATGTAGATAAAGTGGGCAGAGGATTCAGTTCAGTTGCATAAGCACCTGCCTGCCACCTGCCAATCACAAGGTCCCAAGTTCAATCTCAAGTTTAAATAAACAATAATCATTTATGCTCAATATAAATATATATAACACAATATATATATATATATAACTATGTATAGTTAAATTTTATTAGTAACAACCCTATTTAAATATTTCAGAACTTTAAAGCAAAATAGCACTAGTTTGAGTTTAATAGCTAAATATAAAAATAAATCTTCCAAATTCCTTAATGGAACTGAATGCCTGTCATTATAGGCACAGTCCTTCAGCTATATTGAAATAATATTGTTGGCAATTATTACATTTTACTCAACAAGTTTCCCATGTACATGTAATGTCTGATACAAGTAAGTTTCCATTTTCCTGTGTGCGGCAGCGTCAGACAGGAGAATCACCACTGTACCAGGCCCTCCCCTCCCCTTAGCAGCACATTTTGCTCCTTATGTCCTTCTTACTCAAACACAGCACAAGTGAAAAAAATAACACTAAAAATCACTTAGTAATGTAAAGCTTTAAAATCCCATGGAGCACAGCACAAGCTGCCCCAACCCACATACAGTTCACAGGGTGTGGGTTACACCACTCCCACTGGCCGGCATGAATCTAAACCACAGATAAGCAATTCCTTGGCACTCATCTCACAAACAAAACAGGGAAATAAAGTTTTATTTTCTGTCAATAATTCAATAATCATTCTTGCCACTGTATTGATTATCTACATTTTCAGAAATGCTAAACTCACTTAACCGTATTTATAATCTCTTCTCTCCTTTATTTTCCGTATTATACAGGCCATTTTCCTTTGACTTTTCTCTTTCTCCTCACTGAATCAGGTTGATTAGTCTTTTCTAAGTCAGATTTGCTCCGTTATAAATGAAATATAGACCTCACATACCAGAAAACTGCATAATAATGTTAAAAAATAAAACAAAACATGAGAACTTAATTTTCAAAATAGATCTTTCTCAACACATCAGTGATACACTCAGCAAAAAAAAAAAAACTTAAGAAACTACTTTTGTGAACAATGACAGTTACAATGTTTGGCATATGAACACAAAAAAGAATGATCTTCCAAAGTGTGTGAACAACAACTTCTGTGTATGTTCCCCGCTTGTTTTTCTTAGCTATTTATGAAATGCTGACTCACCTTCACTTGATGTGACTTGAGTACCAATAGTATCCATCAAGTCTGATTTAAACTAATAAGTCTTTGTGAGATTATATTGCCTGGGCAAAATGTTGATAACAACAAATATCTTACAATTCTTTTTTCTCTGAAATAATACAACAGTGCTCAATTCAGAGACTATGTTCTGTTCATTTGGAATATTCATTTAGTATAGTCTCTTTCTGAAGGAGTTATACAGTCATAAGCTTTCATAATATCACTTATAGCAAGTCACTCTTAATTCATATAATTTAATGCAATGTAGCCAATTGATTTAATAACATTTGCATATTTTAGTATGTTTCATAGTGTTTTCAAATTAATACTATGACACAAAGAAGGAAGGCAGTGACTAACCCACTGTTATTAAATGGGTTTCGTTATTGGTAGTTGTATTGAACTCTCTGATGAGGCTGTAGAGGGAAATGTATTATTAATGACTGAAGAGCACCTTAAAATGGAAAGGACCACATAAATGCTAAATTATTCCTGATGCAAGGAACTCAATAATACTGGCTGTTCTGGCAATAAATGTCAGACCATGCATGGGATTATTTCCAGAAAATAGTGATTGCTTAATCTCTGAACTTTCTGCTTTTTTCAAAGATCTAATGCTCTGTTTGGCTAACAGTAAAATTTAACAAAATCTACCACTCTCTCTCATCTTAGATTACCTAGTAATATCACAGCCATCTTAGTAATCAAGGAAGCAGAAACACTAGAATTAAAAAAAGAATATGTAAAATATCTATTACAAAGTGTCATGAATTTTGTTTAGTAATATGCATACTTAATTGTAAAGAATAAAGTTAGAGCACACAGAAATTTTGGTTCAACTTGGACTATGTGCATGCGTAAAAATGTATAAAAATAAACTCAGTGAAATAAAAAAAAAACTGCCATTACAGTCACTTAATGACAGACTTGAGATTGATGAAAGAGAATTGGGCAATGCTGTACTGACAAACAAATAACTCAGTGTATGGTTGTCAAAGGGTGAGCTGAGGCTCTTCATAACAACTGAGACTCTGTGCTGGGACAACGAAATATGACCCCTAAGAATGATTGAGAAATATCAATTCAGAAGCAGGTAACCAGGAATGGAGTTCTGGGTGCAGTTGCTAGGCTTAGAAGCAAGTATGTACCTGGTTGATAGACCTCTTGTCTTTGAGTGTGTGTGTATTGGTAAGAGAAAAAGCAATGCATCAGAAAGATATAATGCTTATTTGGTATTCTGGATGGCCTTGGCTCCCCTGCATAAGTCTCTTTTTATCTCTCTTTGAAGTCTTAATGTGATAATACATGCTTGATCTTTTTTCAGTGTAAAATTTATTTGATGACATAGCACCTGCTCAGGTACTTTTGTAAGAATCTGACTCACAGGAAGATTATTAAGTGGAAAGACATTTGTATAGAGGACCAAATCAGGCACATCAACTTTGAAGTTCATTGTTAAAGACCTCCATTCATATCAGGAGAATTAGCCAGAGGAAAGCCACATAGACAATGCATAAACCAAAGCCACAGAAGAAGATAAAACAGAAACAGGTTAATAGGATACAAAAATTTTTACTTAAAAACCAAGTAAACATTAAACAAGCAAAAATGTAATAAAAGGAAGCTTACTAAGTCTTCTGAAATGTAGACTGAAAGACAAGCTAAAACATAACATGTTTTTATCTCTAATTTTCTAAAAATTATTCCCAATTATTGGGAGAAAAATATACTATACCTGAATAAATGCAGGCAAACCAATAAAATGTCAATGAGAGTTTTAGATGAAGGGAAATATGGGAGAAAATTTAAAACGTAAACAAAAATATTGGAAGCCACAGAATCTGGAAATTGGTCAAAGGTGTGAAAGCAGGAGGAGGCTTCCGTGCCTGAAGAGGTCAAGCTACCTTAGTCCTGGAATAAGCATCCTGAAGGTTCATGTCAGCTTCTAGTCACTAATCAACCTTGCATCTCGTGACACTAATTTGGCAAAGGCATAAATAAATGTCCCCTCTGTAGTGCTGGGTTTCTGCTCCAGAACCAGGAAGATTGGCACCCACCTTGTCTACCTCTTATCCTCCTGTCTCTCTTCTCTTCATTCCTGGGGCCATTTCTCCACATGGTATAAGGGATTGCATCAGAGAGCAATGGATCCACACAGAGAGTTCTTAAAGCTGAAGAAAGTCAAGCCTCATAGAGTAGGGGATATAAAAGCAATGAAAAATTATCATTTAAAGTATTTGGGTGAAGGCTGAGAAAATTAGGGAATAAAAAGGTCAAATTTGTGTATGGATAAAATATTCCTAAAAATCCATTTCTTCAAGTAGAAAAAATAGTAAATCAAAAATCAACATGCTTCAGACTACAAGGTATTATAATAGATCTGTAGATATCTTGTGACAAAGGATGCAGTATCCTTCACTATTATTTAGAGAAATGATTCTTATTGAGGATATAATAAATACTGAAATTAATAAATGCTAAAGTTGTGTCAAATTATTTGAGGTAGAGTAGTACATCCAGATATCTATTTCCCAGTGTACCTTAATTTATGCAGCCTTTGCAGAAAAAAAAGGCCAATAAATAAGGTTTTTGTCCAACTGAAATCAAGTGTTTATGGAAAAGTAAAAAGCCTTGACTACTTAGCTGGATATGTCCAGTAATGAAGACACTTGTATGCAATACCTTCAATGACTTAAAAAGAAATATGATAATGTAATAAAAATATACTAGCTGTATTTCCATTAACAGATACTAGAAAAACTTGAACCTACTGAAGTGATAGAAACAACTAAAATAAACCAGCAAATGAAAACTAAATATAAAGAAAATTAGGTATAGGGCCTACCAAATAGGTCAGCAAATTAAAGCACCTGCAAGCAGGTGCAGGGTGTGGGGTGAGATCCCTGTGACTGCCATGCCGGCCCTACCCCTGAGGCACACTGAGATGACACTTAAGACTTGTCCTGGTGGCATATACCCACAATCTTAGCTCCTGGAAGGTTGAAAACAGAAGAATCACTACAAGTCTGATCTAATAGTGAGACGCTGTAGATCCTTTCTTAAAAATACAAAAACAAAAAAAGAAAAAAAAATGTTAGAAATAATTTAGAATTGGTATACTAAAAATGTCAAGTAGAATGGTGAGTATAATTAAAATTGGTACTTAAAACATCAAGTATGGCCTAAATGTACTCACAAGTGAAGTAAACCACTCAATAAAACTCAACAAACTTACTTTAAATGTTATTATGAATCAGGGTTGTACATTCCTTTAGTTTTGAGACATTCTAAACCTAGAACAATGATAAAATTTTAGTTTTAGTAGATGACATAGATATCAATTTATTTTACTGTATTTTATTTATTTCATTGTATTTATTATTTGCTGACTCTGCACACCCTGAGGATGGTGAGTGTGGTGCAGGGGATCAAACTGTGTCTCCCTAAGCAAGTGCTTTAGACTCTTAAGCTATTTGACTGCCCCATAAATATCAGTTTAAAGCTTAAAATACATCTAGTTTGACAAATAAGAATGTTGAGCTAAAATGAAGAATATTTTATTATACTTAGAACTGTTACAAGAGAATCAAGCAGACTGAATGCTTATTTATTTATTTTTCTTTACTTGTCAATTTTGGATTATTTTTTTAAAATTTTTTTTAATTTTTTAAAATTTTTTATTTTATTGAAATACAAATGTCAATCAGACAGTTTCAAGACACCTCAACAAGACAGATTCGATAAATTAATACATTACAAACTGTTTTTATAATGTTTTGGTTTGTACAAGGTGCATACATGATATTATATTTACAGATATTATTTTAGCAGATATCTCTTATCAGTGAATTAAGAGTGTAGCTGCTTACTTATCTTATTTTTTTATACCTGAATTATATCAAAAATTAAATAATTATTTTCCTAGTGGATGACCGTAGTACTAGACGCCTACATAATATCCTGTCCAACCACCATTAGTGCAGATCTTGCCTCGCATAGAAAAAAAAAAAAAAAACCCAAACTATAAGGGGGCCAGGGAGATGGCTCAGTGGAGTAAGAGCTTCCCTGGCAAGCGCAAGAGCCTGAGTTCAATCCCTGGTTTGGCCAAAAAAAAAAAAAAAAAAAAAAATGCTGAATGCTTATTAAACTTTGCAACCTTATGAGTTCTTCTAAAACAACCAACCAGTATGCAATACTAAGCTATGTGTTCACCTGCCTAAGGAAGAACTGTTCTGGGAGATTATATCTTGACAGATGTCTGAGGTTAGCTGTTAACAAATAAGTCTCAATGTGTGGATGAACCTGGCATGAAAAAATAAGACTGATTGGAACTTTTCTAATGGAAATTGCACTCACATTTGAACTATCTTGCTCCATGCTCCTCGGAGACTTGTAGAAGACTGATATTATTCTTTAAGTGAGTAACACAAACATTTAGTTGGAAAGAAAGACATATAATATTTAAAGGGAATTTACCTGTCATTTTTATGAATCTGCACAGCCTTTTTAAGTGCAGGTGGCTACATATGACTTTTTGTAAATAGGGTATGAAAGGATTTTCTACTTAAGCTTACTAGCACCAGAAAAATGACTAAAGATTCTGACAATATGGCTTCCCTAGTAAAACAGCTAAGCAACATATTATCTTAAAAACTAAAAAAAGTATTATGTATCTACACAGCATTTCTAAAATATGCAGAAATATCTTTTACGGGAAAAAACAATAATACAGAATTTGAGAGCAAAATAGGAGATTAAAATGGTTAATACATTTTGTCCTGTTATCATCAAAATAGTTGTTCATACTATTAGTTAGAATCATGAAAAATCAAACTATATAGGAACAATGTTTCTTTTCAATAAAACAATGGAAATTAGTACTATAATTATCATCATATATATGACATATATGATTATATATATATATATATATATATATACACACACATTTTTAAAGCTTGCAGGTTCTTTTTGTTTGTTTGTTTGTTTGACAGAACTCAGGCCCTTGTGCTTTCCAGGCAAGCGCTTATTCTACTGTGCTATCTCCTTGGCCCCTTGTATACACTTTTCAAATGAAAAGTAGAAATAAAAAATAAATATGTATAAAAAAGTTACATCACTGCTCATTGAAGAGATGCAAATGAAAACAATATTTAGTTTCCATTTCACTGCAGATAGAAAGCCAGAAGTAGCAGGAACAGAGAGTAATTCCATCTCACTTACATTGCATTCAAGCTATCTGTCCCAGGCTGGGTGTAGCACTAACACCCAAAGTCCCAGCAGCACTCAGACTCATAATCCTAGCACTGGATCATGAATTAATCTCAAACTCTACAAGTCCACAATAATTGCACGAGGTTTTGTGGGGACAACTAGAAACAAGCCATGACACTGGTGATGAAAATGTTATGGTAGACTCGTGCAACCCCTGTGGAAATCAGTGTGGAGATTCTTCAAAAAACTAAAACCAAAAGTTGCGTTCAAACAAATCATTGCCCTTCTTGCTTGCTTCACTATGGTTCTAGGTTCGTTGCTATACCAAGGCAAAGGTAGAAGATCCTATACTATATAACTTTTCCTTGTAAGTGAATGGTAGTCTTCTGACTACATAAAATGTATATATATTTTTTTCTTTTCCTATAGGCAATTTAGTCCAAAGGAATTCATGTATAGGACTTTGCTGAATATTTTCAGGAAAGCTTATTAGGTAACTGCTGGATTCTTAATTTTTCTCAAGAATTCAGTCTTTCTTGAGTTAAATCAGAGAAAAGAGAGAAAGTAATGCCCATGGCTTCTATCACATAGGTAATACATATAAATCACACAAGGAGGAATGAGTTGAAAAGATACTGTGATTCCAAATTTAATTTTGTTACTTTTGAATCCTCATTTTGTTGATGAGAAAAGCAAAAGGTGACAATGAATTGAAGAATATTTTGAATGTAGATTATATAGTATGGTTTCTATATTTTATATTTTACTTTTTGCAGGAGGTATTATGATACATCTTCATATTCCACAAAACTATGTATGCTGAGTCTTTCCTCCTAGTTCTTTTTCAAGTTCTGACTAGGTCACACATATGTTGATGGGAAATCTTTATGTCCACATATTGTGAAAGTTTTGAAGCCGACCTTCATTTGATACTCTGGATACATTCCCTTTATGCCTTTACTAAATCCAAAAAGATTTTATGAAGTAAGCATTAAGGAATATAGATATTCACCAAACATCAGCTTTCCACAGAAATTCAGTTACTCAAATCTTTTTTCGAAGTATTTTACCTGTCTTCTGTTTAGAATTCTTCAACTACAAATTAGGATTATGATATATTTATATTCCAGAATTGCAAACTGGATGACTTAATAGATGTTAGATATTTAAAGAAATCCTTAGTAATTAGTTAATATTTATTTTCTATTTGCATCGTTTTTTAATCTTAAATTTATTTTTACACATATATGTAAAGTCGTTCATCAGACTGCAAGAGAAATTTTTAAGCTTTGCTGCAGGTATCAAAAGAGCAGATGTTCAAGTGTTTTAAGTAAAAGGTATTAGTGTTTGTATATACCTGAAGCATATCTTCTCACACAAATTAAATAATCTCTAGATTACCTAAACCATATTATGCAAATCTTATGCAAATACATGTTATACTGTATTGTATTATAAAATGACAAGAAATTAACTGTTCAAGTTCATTAAAACTGAACACTTTTTACAATATTTTCAATAGGTGGTTGGTTGAATCTGTGAATACAGAGACCACAAACAAACCGAACATATTGTGTTGTGTCTACCCTATAGTTCATCCCTAAAATTGTGTCCCATTAGAGCACAGACTTTACTGGGAAAATGTCTGTTAATGATGAAGAGGTTTATTGTGGAAATCAAAAAGATGATGCTTATAAACCACTGCGTTGGGCTATCTCTTTTTTAAACCACCTATTGTTTATTTATGTTTACCAGATGAAATGGTCTTGGCTGACGAAGACGGAGATAGCATTCTGAGGCAGAGAGGCAAAGCCTGGCCTCCTGTGAGCACCATAATGGTTGACCATGGAGAGTAAGACAAGCATGTAATTAAGGTAATTCTGGAATGGGAAAGCAACATTGTCTTTAAGATAACTCCTTAATTATTTTGAATATCCATCACTCTTTCTTGCTCTCTACCCTATCAATTTGGAACAAATGAAATAAAATATGGTGTAAGTGGTTGAACTTGTAGGCGATTCATGAAAAACAATGGGCAAGAGTTAAATCTACTTTTCCTAATTAGTAATTTGTACAAGGTACTGGAAAGTTTTCAAAATAAAAATCTGTGTATATTTGTATTGTATTGCAGGGCTCACTAGTCATCTTATCTTTTATTCTCTATTTTTTTCTTTTTTTTTTTTTTTTTTTTTTTTTGGTGGAACCAGGGTTTGAACTTAGAGCCTTGTACTTCCCAGGGAAGCGCTTACTTAACTGAGCCATCTGCCTGGCCCCATTTTTCTCTATTTCTTAAATCAAATTTCCTGCTGTGCTCTTCCAGTGATCTCTGTCAAGGTAAAGCCTTCTACTGCCCTTTACTAGCACTGCATTGCTTCCACCACTGAATGTCTTCAGCAAAAGTTGAACAAGTATTTAGATGTCCAACAGCACGGTCTTTTGCCAACTTAAAGGGAGAGCAATCATCTACCATGTAGCCAGCTAGACTAGAAAAATCAAAACACTAGAAGTTTTCAAACCGACACGATCTAGTATGGCTATAGAGTATTGTCTTATTGGATAAGTAGTTGAATAAAATGTTATAATGGTTCTGATTTTTAGAAGATAAAAGAAATTCATTGAAAATTATTAAGCTTTTCTCTGAGTAACTTCCACAGTTTATGTAAGTACTGGCAATAAGACATGGCAAAAAATCACAAGGAGAACTGGCAGAGAAGTTTTAATTAAATTAACATAGTGATCATCCTAAACTCAGTTATTCAAATTAACGACACGCTTCTATGGATGTAACAGAGTAGCAGCCAAAGCTGAATAGATCAGGAAGGTTTAGTATTAGTTTTCCCATTAAAATGCAATAGTAGTACATAAAGAATCTAATTATTTGAGGTTATAAATGATTCTAGTAATTGATGCCTTCCCACATAAAATGACCTTATAGTCATCATATTACCTTTGCATGTTATTTGAAATGTACATGGAAGGCCAGTTAAATAGCTCAGCAGATTAACCTGCAAGCAGGCTCAGAGGAAAGAGGTTGTATTCCTTAGCTTGCCTTGACGGTTTCTCCCCTATGGCACACTGAAACTGCAAATGAAACTTGGGGTGGTGGAACACACCTGTTGTAATCCCAGCTATTGGAAGATCAGATCACTCCGAGTCTGATCTAGTAGTGAGACCCTGAACACCTTGTATACCCTTCCCTAAAATACAAAAAAAAAAAAAAACAAACAAACCATAAAGTGCATGGAAATGCATATTGTTCACATAACAGTATTAGAGAAAACATCCTTTGACTAGATTTTTCAAGCTCTATTGTTAAGGGGCACTTAACAGTAAGGAAAACTTATAATAGAGTGAGGCAGAAATGAAGGTTTGCAGGTTACTCTTCAGTGTTGGAAACTTCTCACATTGACTTGCTATGCAATTCATGCTGGCCTTGAGTCACAGTTCTTTCTCAGCCTCTCAAATGCTGTTTACAGCCTTGCACCACCATACCTTGTACTCTTTTAAACTTAGAAAATTTCACTTCATAAACGTATACAATTTAGGGTTCGAGTTCATAAAATAATTGGGAGATTAGTTAGCACAAAACAATAAATTCATTGAGTTTTATAAATGCCTGGGCCAAGCTTTTAATACTTGAATTTGGTGGTCATATCCCATATCCAAACTATCACCAGAAAAAATAATTGCAAATAAAGGCCAGTTTGAAGAATGGAAAGCACAACCACAGTGAACTCATCTCATAAGGCAGAAGGAAAAATTTCTACATAATTCTCCAAGCCAGCTTTGGACAACCTTTCTTTTCTACTGTTCATGTACCTACCATGAGCTTGGTAGAGTTCTCTTGGGTCTGACGGCACTGGAATAAGCACCGCTGAGCAGCATAATCCACAACTATAAGAGCAATGTCCTTGTTCCAAGAGGATGCACTGACTGAATAATTTTTCAAATTATTATTCAGTGATCAAAAAAATGATCTATTATTTCGCTATAATCTCTTTTCCTGTGCACCAACAAGTTTAAAAGACTACATTATTAGTTTTTATATTCAGATATTTTACTTTTTATATTTTACATATTTAAAATGTGATTTAATGACACAACTCATTAGATCTCTAAAGGAAATGAAATCAGCAAAAGCTAGAGTACATGGCGTTTTTGCACTCACTGAGCCCCTATGCAACTAATTGATGGGCGCCTGTGCAGTTCTCAACAGATGCAGGAACTGGTAGAGGAAATGTGTATTTTGTGGATGTGACAAGGAACAAAATGAGAGGGATGAATAAATAATCAATGAAAATTCATAGTAATAAAAACTAGTTATGTATGTGACAAAAAAGTACAGTCAGATTCAGAACATCTACGACATCTCTCTCCTAGACATGGAGACAAACTGCACTTGACAATGCTGTGCCCAACTCGGGACTCCAGGGATAATCTCAAAATAAAATCAAAACAAGGAAAAATGGTGTTTAATAGTTTACAGACTTCCGAGCAATGGGATAGCCTCTCTGTGAACAAGCTAGAGATGAATAAATAATGTAGCATCCTATCATACTGTGCAAGAAAACATAAATCAAACGGAAAGAATTCCTTCACACTATGATACACATAGGAATCAGTTTATTTTTATGTTTTAGGAAGGAGTTTCATGTGACCAAGAAAATGTAAAGGCAATTGAACATGTGTTAAGAAAAGAAAATTAAGACAATCAGAATCAGCAGAATGTACAGTTAATATCTATCTTCATAGGTCACAGCAAATGTCATTTGCATTTATTCATAACTGGAAAGTCAGTGGGTAGTAGGGACACATGAGCATGTTCACACACTGATGCAATTTAAACTGGCACTCAAGATGTTCAGTGGAGCCACTTCTCTTGTAGACTACAGATGATTGTGGGCAAATACACCTTCAGGGAACAACTGTAGAAGTTGTAATTTTCTATTTGAGAGAAACAGTGCATGAGATTTAGTTGATGTAGCAACTCGCTGATAACAAAAGGTCTTGTTTTATTTCTTGCACCATATCATCTGAACATTAATTGAATTGTTAAGAGTGCTTTAATATGGTTCAGGAATCATTCGATATCTTAGAATAACCTGTGGCATGTGCAAGATATTTAATCTTAAAAAATTTATTTTCACGAGACTGAGTTCTCATGCAATATTTTGATTAAATTCTATGCATTAAATAAAAGCTGGAAAGTTGTTGATATAAAGTGGAACTTGAAATTATGATCAACAAAAGCATTTAACCTGAAGAACTTAATGAATCAATGATAGCAATATAAAGTAACTTGATATTTACATCACTGCAAATGGGTAGCTTCTAGACATTAAATTAAGGGAATTAAAATAGTAAAATTTATTTATGAAAGAATATTCAGCTAATGTGGAAAATATTAAAAATGAAAGACACCCAAATTTAATTCCATTTAGAAATTACATAAAGAAGCACCTTGTAGTTCCTTCAAAAAAAACTCCATGCTTTTATGTTTAGCTATATATTGCAAGGTTGAAAGCCTGTATGAATGTCATTACTGTGATAAAGTAAAAATGTTATGCTTTTTATGTGAAGCAGGAAGGCATCAATCTTGTTTTTGTTGTGGTATAGAGAAAATTGTTTTTACTTTTCAAATGCAATACCTCCATGTAAGCAACAGTGATCTAGAGCTGTTTGTAGAAAGGGAAAGTATTGTGAGTATTTGTGCATATTGGGAGACAATAATAAACTCTAGGGTATACATTATTTGTTTGAAGTAACATCATATGTTTCAAAAGTATACCTTTCAGGGCCAGAGAGATAGCTCAGTAGAATAAGCACTTATCTGGCAAACACAAGGTCCTGAGTTCAATCTTGGGTTAAAACAAAGAGTGAACCTTTCACAATGGAAGTCATTTGTATATCTATTTACTTACCACATTACATAAAACATAAATGTACAAGAACACAAGGACCATGTCATAAAGTAAAATAAAATATTAGAGGCCTTAATGGAGATGTGATGTCTCTTGACTTTCCTTCTTTTCCTTCTTTCTTTCTTTCTTTCTTTCTTTCTTTCTTTCTTTCTTTCTTTCTTTCTTTCTTTCTTTCTTTCTTTCTTTCTTTCTTTCTTTTTTTCTCTTTTTCTTTTTCTTTCTTTCTTTCTTTCTTTCTTTCTTTCTTTCTTTCTTTCTTTCTTTCTTTCCGTCTTTCTTTCTTTCTTTCTTTCTTTCTTTCTTTCTTTCTTTCTTTCTTTCTTTCTTTCTTTTTCTTGCTTTCTTTCCTTCTTTCTTTTATGCAGGGTTTCACTACACAAACAGACTCTTAGTGATCTTCCTGGTTTCTGCCTTCCTAGTGGTGGAATTACACGTATGTGCCACCATGCCCAGACTCTATCACTGGCTCAGCTCTCTTTGGGGCATGGCTGGTGCAGAGCTAGGGATCGAACCCTGGTCCCTACACTTACCTAAGTAAGCACTTTGTCTGCTGAGCTATACCACTGGCCTTTGTCTCTTGATTTCTGATAAAGAAAATCAGGGTTACTTATTATTTGTGTGAAATTCATACATAGTATACATAGGATGAAATTTGCTTTTCCAAATGTTCCATATAATTTCGGGGAGGTTATTGTATTTACACAATTTCATAACCTTCAGCATTGATTTCATACATCCTTAATGCCCTAGAACTGAACAATTAACTTACTAGCAGTTTGTTGTACATACTTCCTTTTTTATCAAATGAATCAGCTTTTTATTCCTATGAATTTGCCACTTCTACATGTTCTTTCTTGTTGATACATGGTTGCAGTGCAGGATAACAACAGTCCTTGCCTGATGCACGAGTAGAATCATGCAACATGTTTATCGGGCTTCTATTTCCTACCTTGATTTCTCAAATTCAAATGTTTTGTTTTGTGTATCTGCATCTCCCTATTTTTAACAGTTGAATAATATGCAGTTTAAAAGTAAGTTGTCTACATGCTTACCACTTGAGTATTATTTATACTGGTTTTACTTTGGAATATCATGAGAAATACTA
This sequence comes from Ctenomys sociabilis, assembly GCA_004027165.1. NCBI lineage: Eukaryota > Metazoa > Chordata > Mammalia > Rodentia > Ctenomyidae > Ctenomys > Ctenomys sociabilis. The sequence goes on from PVKA01021850.1 coordinate 24,337, forward strand.
ATAAATAATTGCATGCAAAATTATATGTATATACATGCATCCTGTATGGCAAAATAATTACTAGATTTGTAGATTAGACAGTAACATTTAAGTAAGCATTTGAAGAATATATATATATATTTTTTTCCCAAACATTTTGCTCATTTTCAATAGAAGCTCCAGGCCTTTTAACCTCCTTGTGAATTGTCATTTAAAATGAGTTTGTTATAGACAGTTACAGATGGAAAAGCGCTTCTTTTAAATTTGAAATATAGTACATCTATACTAAAAGTAATTATTGTTTAGAAAAGAACATCCAATAAACAATTTTAGCTTATTGTTTGTAAGTTGTATATATTAAAGTTTCTCAATATTTATATTTTAATATTATATTAGATTTTTGAATACCATTTGGAGCCTCTTGTTTCTTTAAGTGTATTTGTTGGTTTTCTTCTCATGGGTTGCTTGAAAGGATGTAGAACTTATTTTGCATACTAAAATTGCATTAATAACAATTTTAGAAACATATAGACAGTTCTTAGGCATCCAATATCTCCCCTTTTGTATTTTTGGCAAATGAGCCCATTTATACAAATTTACAATTACTGTGCCTTGTCTTTAATTCTAATTAATAAAATAAATTGAAATCTTACAAAAATGTATGGTGATGTCCGATTTTATATCAATTTAGGCAGTTACTTTTATGTTTATTATTCATATTATGTCAAACATTATATATTATTTTTTCTGTTTGATTTCCTCCCTTTACCAATTTATAAGACAGTAATCATCTCACTCAGCCTTCATGTAGAAGTGTCTGAATTTTTCTCCATGTCTGTGGACAGTACTGCTGGATATTCAACATCAGTTGGAATCATTTTTCAGTCTTGCTTTGCTTAGCACTTTATATTTCACCGCTTGTTCAAGGCCCTCATGTAACTGGGCTGTCAATGTGATTAAAGATCCTTTTTATGAGATGTGTCACTTTTCTGTTGCTGCTTCTAAGATCCTCTGTCTTTGGCTTTATTTTGATTATACCATGTTAATATAAAACATTTTCTGTTTATCTTGGTTGAAGTGTATTAAAATTCTTCACTACCTATATTCATAGCTTTAACATAATTTTCAAATCATATTTCTACTCTTTCTTCAAATACATTGTTTAATTCTTTCCTTTTAAGTTGCCAGAATTCATACACTCATGCATTTTTATTTCCTGCTAATCCGTCAGGTGATTTGCATTTTCCTTTCATTTTTCTACATCTGTTAGTCTATTATATGAGGTTTTCTCAGTCTTTCTTCTGCATTGTTAAATCTGCACTTTGGTACCTCTTAATAACACTTTTTTTTTTTTTTTTGACAGAACTGGGGATTGAACTCAGGCCCTTACACTTGCCAGGGAAGCACTTATTCCTCTAAGCCAACTCATTGACCCCCACATTTTTTTTCATTTAGATATTTTACATTGAGTTACAGATATTCTGCTTCATATCTTTTAAAATATACTATCTCTTTCTACTTATTATATTTTTCATAAATTCATTCTTAATTTCCCTTAGTTATGAGCACATGGTTTTCCCCATATATTCACAATATTTAAGATAGATAACAATATATTTGTGTAGCAATGCTATATCTGTACTGACTATGGGATAGTTTCCTAGCAATAGCTATAAATTTTTTTACTGAAAATTTAACATGACTGGGGAGATATCTCACTGGCATAGGTGCCTGCCTGGCAAGTGAGAAGATCTAAGTTTGATCTCTGATATCACTAACAGGAAACACAACCTTTCAAGTAATATAATCTGATAATCCTGAAATTAAGCTGCTTTCTACTACCTGTATGCCATATTGTATGGACACTACCTTTTCTTTTATATTATCTCTTTTTTATTTTTAATTAATTTTATTGAGAATCAAATAGCAATGAGATAGTTTCAAAACAGAAGGACAGTTTCAGTAATTAAACATTGCATATTACTGTCTCCATAGTAGTTGTTTATAATACAGGATGGAGACATGATATCCTGTCTAAGCAATATTAGCACAGATCTTACTTCTCAATGAATGAAAAGAAAGTACCTATATATCTATCCTATTTTGTATATAGACATACAAAATGGTCCTTCATTTGTATCCCCCTTGTTTGCTTAGTTTTGTCAGAGATGGGTATTCCGTTACTATTTAAGTATTCAATATATGTGAATTCAGGAAAATATTTCAATATAGTCCAATAGTCCACAATAACAGTAGGTTACCCATAAAACTGGCAATGTTAGAAGTTGTTGACTTCAGCCTTTTACAGCTTAGCGTATTAGTATGGCTTTATTTTTATCTACCTCATTTTTATGCTTTTCTGCTGGGTGGTTAAGATCAAGATAAAGCAAGACTTACATAACAAGCGATATAACTTATAGTGTGCCTAGGGAGAGTCACATGAAGAGAAAACTTTCTCTCAGGCTCTCACAGAGAGAAAACTGGTCAAGCATTGGCCATGATTCATCCACATGGATGACACAGACAAAGGATCTACAGAATAAGGTACAGGACTACAAGACAAACCCTGAGGGGACTTCACTGACCACATAAGAAACATAAAGTACATGTGTTGGTATATAAGTCTTGCTCTATCTAGGTCTTAACCATGCAGCAGAAAAGTATAAAAGTGAAGTATACATCGCGGGGCCATAATATTAAGCTGAGCTGTAAATGGCTATGGTTGACAACTTCTTCGAATAACTCACTATTGGTGTGAAATGCTGGACTGTGTTGGATTGTGTTGTCGAGTTCAAGCACCTAAGTTAATTGAATGACAATGGAGTGCCCACCTTTGACAGGTATAGGCAAAGGAAGGGGTATAGAAAGAAAAAATCATGATGTGTGTGTATAGACAGTACAGTTTGGATAGATAACGCTATGCTTCTACATAACTCTATGAGAGGCAAGATTTGCACTAATTGTGGTTGGACAGGATATTATGTCGGCTTCTAGTAGGATGGTCATCCACTAGGAAAGTAATTATTTAATTTTTGGTATAATTCAGGTATAAAAAATAAGATAAGTAAACAGCTACACTCTTAATTCACTGATAAGAGACATCTGCTGTAATAATGTCTGTAAGTATATCATGTATGCACCTTGTATGATACCAAAACAGTATGAAAACAGTTTGCAATGTATTAACTTATCAAATCTGTCTTGTTAAGTTGTCTTAAAACTGTCTGATTGATATTTGTACTTCAATAAAATAAAAAATAAATTTAAAAAAAAATCCCCTCAGGATTCACCCTGAAACCCTGTACTGCCATTTGTTGATCCTTTGTCAGTGTCAGCATTATGGCTGAGTCATGGCCATTATGTCTTAAGTTATTCCATTACCTGAAAAACATATCAGATCAATAAATTAAGGGAACAATGAATAATTAAATCATAAGACATTATATCTTGTAGGCTTATAAAATAAAATACAAATACATGCTGCAAAGGAAATTTTATCACCTAAGGAAGCTGAAGAAACACAGGATTTCTATTGCTCCCTTGGGCAAATCGTCAGACTGAGCAAAACACAAAACCCTTCAAAAACTTTAAGGAGGTTTAATATGGCTTGAGCGTACTTCTTCCAAAGTTTATGCTGCAACTTAATGTCTATGTGTAGCATGAACAGATGGAGCCTGTGAAAAAGTGCTTAAAGCATCAGCCCTTCTCGATCTTGAAAGGATTAGTACAACTCTCTATAGCTAACTCTTGGAAGCAGCCCAGATATCCATCAAAAGATGAGTGGATGAAGAAAATTTGGTATTTATACACAATGGGGTGTTATTCTGCCATAAAGAAAAGCAAGTCATTTGTAGGAAAATGAATGTACTTTAAAAGCATAATATTAAGTAAAAAACAATTGACACAGGAGCTTAAATATTGTATGGGACCCATTATATGATAAAGTCAAATTAGAAATAAAGAGCAAAGGAAAACATAGGCAGAAGGATAGCTCATTCTCAAAGATGAATGTATCAAGAAAATGATTCATTTTAAATATTCTGCTTAATTTTCCAGAAATACTTGTCTCTAAAGTTTGCTAGTTTAAATAATTTTAAATTAGCAATTTAGTCTCTTTATATAATGTTTATACAGACTTTCTACTTAATTGCTAAGGAAATTTTATTACATTGTACCTGTCTAACAATTATCCCCATTTGATCTGAACTATGCAATTTATTGTCCTACAATTGCTCACAGTTTTGCCTTATTATATTCTTTATGTAAAATCAATAAGACTTTCATGTTAGATTATAATAATATGAGACTTTTTTCATCTTTGTTTGGTGATCTAGTTTTTTGAGGAGTCCCTGCACTGATTTCAACAGTGATTGTATCAGTCTTCACTCCCACCCATGGTGCATAATGGCTGCTTTTTTCCCTATAACTTCTCCAGCATTTGCTTCAGTTGATTCCTTGAGGAAAGCCATTCTTTCTGGGCAGAGATGGAATGTCAATATCATTTTAATTTTAATTACTCAACTGACCAATGATGTAGAATTTTTTTCATGTATTAATTTGTTATTTGCATTTCTTCATCAGAGAAGTGTGTATTCATGGTAGGTACCCATGTTTGGATCAGGTTTTTGAATTTTTGGGACTAAATTTTTTATTACTTATATATTCTAGGTAGAAGTCCTTTATCTGAGGGGCAGTTAGCTATGGTCATTTCCAAATTTGTGACTTTTTATTCTCTTGGTGGTATATTTCAAGGTACAAAACTTTTTAATACAATAAGATATAATGAAAGTTGTTGACTCTTTCAAGTATCTTTTGCGCAGTTTGTATTTTGTTAATCAATAATCTACCTACACCTGTATCTTCAAGAATTCTACCTACTTTTTCTTCCAGTAGATTTAATGTTTCTATTTTTATACTGAGATATTTAATCCATTTTGACTTTATTACATGGTACTAGATATGGATTGACTTTTAGATTTTGTTATGAAGAAAGCCAGTCTATCCAGCAGCACTTGTTATCCTGCAGTGGATAACACTTGGCCACTTTGTCAAAGATAAGGTGATTCAGTGTGTGTTTTGTGGTGTCTAATTTTCTAATCTGTTGCACTGTTCATCAACTATAAATTTTTGTTTTTGTTTTATCAGCATGCCAAGCTTATTTTACCACTGTAGCTTTGTAGCATAATTTCATGTCAGGAACTGTGATTGCTCCTGTTTGCTTTTGTTGGCCAGGATTGCTTGAAATGAATATTCAGTATATTTTCTGTAGATCTTTTGTTATGCTAAGGTATTTTTATCAAGATTGCATTAAATCTGTATAACTGTGTGGGAATTATGTCCATTTTTACAATATTGGTTCTTCCTATCTACGAGCAAGTCATAGTTTTCCATTTTCTGAAATCCACTTCAATTTCTGTATTTCAGAATATTGTAATATTCTGAAAGATGTATTCACTGCATAGATCTTTTTTTCTTTTGCTACACTTATTTCTAAATATTCAATTATTTTAGATGCTAATTTAAGGTTGTAGGTTCCCTAATTTTTCTCTTTGTTATTTGTATAGAAGAATGCAATTGGTTTTTGAGTGCTGACTTTTTATCTTGCTAAGTTACTGAATTTTTTTTTTAATTCTAGGAGTCTTTTGGTGGAGTGTTTCTTGGTGTGTCTTCCAAAGAGAGTGTCATATCTTCTGAGAATAATTTAGCTTCTTCTTTCAACTCTTCCTTTTGTTTGTCTCTCATTTTCAATTACTCCAGTTGATTTTTCCAGAACTATATGGGGTAGGAATGATGACAGTTAACATCAATGCCTTGTACCTGATCCAGAGTGAAAGCATAGGCCTTTTTCCCATTTAGTATCATGTTAGCTATTGGTTTGTCACAGATAGTTCTTATCAGATTGAGGTGTAGACCATGTAGTACAATTTCCTATAGTTTTTAAACTGATAAAAACAGTATACTGATCTTAGCCAAAACCCAAGATGTTGGTGCTGGGGAGATGGCTCAGTGGAATAAGCGCTTCCCTGGCAAGTGCAAGGACCTGAGTTCAATCCTTGGTTCCACCAAAAATAAATAAATAAATAAATAAATAAATAAATAAATAAATAAATAAATAAATAAATAAAAACCCGAGATGTGATCCTGCAGGGTTTTTATCATGAACAAGGTTTGGATTTTGTCGAAAGCTTCTTCTTCATCTATAGAGATGATCATGCAGATTCTGTCATTGATTCTGTTACTGTGGTGTATTAAATTTAAGGATTTGCCTTTGGGAACCATCCCTCCATACCTGGGATGAATCCCACCTTGTCATGGTGTATAATATTCTTGATGATATGCTGTATTCTATTGCTAGTATTTTATTGAGGACTTTTGCATCCATGTTCATTAAGGAGACTGATGCACAGTTCTCTCTTTTGGTTGGGTCCTTATTTCTCCTGTTTTGGTATCAGGGTAATACTTACCTCCAGATATGAGTTATGGAGAATTTCATCCCTTTCAATTTCATTGACATGTTTGAGGAATACTGACATTAAATCTTCCCTAAATTTATTGTAGAATTCAGCTATGAATCCTTCAGAAGCTGGTCTTCTCTTTGTCAATAATTTTTGTATTGTAATTTAAATTGAATTAAATGACATAGGGCTATTCAGGATTTTATATCTTTTTAATTTAATTAAACCTGTGTCAATTTCTTCTGTGTTTTCCATCATATGTAAGGAAAGAGGCATGGACGATTTGAATTTCCACAGGAATAATTTATATTCTCTTGAAAATTTCCTTATGAGGTTGCTAGATATGGATCACTTTCACAATATTCTAAAGTAACTATATTTAAGCAAAAATGATAGAATGTATTGCATCAAATTTAAGAACTTTAAATTTTAAGACATTTTTAATTTTTAGGTTTGACGATTAGAAATTATGAAGGACATTTTGACTCTAATACAAGAGAAGGCTTCTCTCTATGCACCAAAATATATCTCTGTATTTACAGAGATACAGACCTCAATACAGGGAATAATAATTAAGGCCTCATGATTCTGGCAGATGGAGTTGTTTTAGACACTTAATTTTCTATCCCAGATTCATTCTTTCCTATGATTTTGTCTTTGACTCTGTTGATGTGATGTATTAAATTTAAAGATTTGTCTTTGTTGAACTGCCACCAAATACTTTTTCCAGATATTTTTACAAAATTTTTCTGGTAGGAAGGGCTATAGGATATTTTCCTTCATTCAGACTCAGAATCAGGGGCTTTTCCATTTGTAATTACCTCTTCCGAGCACATACTTCAAAATTAGAGTTTATACACCCAGATAAAAGAAGACCCTAAACAACAAGAAAATTTTTAGATTTCTGCTAACCTACTTTAGCCTCAAAAGTCATGATATTCCATTGAGAAAAAGGAAGAGGGGATAATATATGTTCTGTCCTGCACTATCCTCTTGCATATGTAAATTAAAGGTCTAAGTCTCATTGTATGTCTTAGTCTTTTAAACATTCTCTGTCAATCAATTCACTATTATTTATATGTATTTCTCTTTCCTTCCTTTATCCATTAAGTCTGCACTGCTATACTTAATGACATACTAAAGGTTAGATTTTTAAAAATCCCTGAAGAGGTGGTGAATAGCTCAGTGGGCTAAGCACCCACTTTGGCAATACAGGGACAAGGGTTTAATTTGCAGTCCCACATGCAGTGCCGGATCCAACCCCAGGGTGTGCTGAACCATTTGAGTATAGTGGCACGTCCCTGTAATCCCAGCATTGAGGAGGTTGAAATCAGGAGGATTAGTAGGAGTCCATCCTTGTGTAGTGAGACCCAGTACCAAATGCATAAATCATCACCACCACCACCACCATCATCACCATCATCATCATCTGTAATGTCATATGTTTGGGAGGTGATTAGATTTTGGGGAGCTATGCTCATCCATGACAACCCACTTATGAATTCATAGAAGAATGTATTATGGCTCAGTCAGAGAAGATTGGTTGTTATGTATATAACCTGTAAGATGTGCATTTTCCCAGCTTATTTCTTCTCTTTCTGTTTCTTGTCTTCCATTTGATGACAAAAAACAGTCTTCTGCATCTTCATCTGCCATGACATTTGTACCTGTGAGGCAACTCTTATTGAAATATATAGTACTGAAAACTGAGTCAAATAAGCATTTCTTCCTTTATACTTTGAATGTAAGTTATTCTTCATAGTTATGAAAAATGATAAACAGAAAATTAGCTTCAATTTGGGGATATTGTTGCAACTGTCCTGATATATGGATTCAAAGCATCTGAAATTTGTTTATTTGAAATTATATGTAGACTTTGTCTAAAAAAGCCTCAAAATTGTTAATACAAGTTTGATGGGTGATTCTAGTTGCATCTTATAAGAACAAAAAGCTATGGTGATGTGCACAATAAAGGCTAGGTTCATGACGTTTCATATGGACATGAAAGCTGTATGAAAAGAAGAAGAAGCAATCTGTTTCTTTTTGTGAAGGATTTTCTTTTGTTTTGTTTTGTTTTTTTTACATTTTGTTCATGTGCTAAGACTGCATGAGGCTAAATTTAAAACTAAAATTAAAATTTAGTGGAAAACTCAATTTCAAAAATAAATTTAAGATTCATTGGAAAACTGAGCTGGTAAAAGAAATTTCAAGTCAGCTTCATTTTCAGTGACATTGGAAGAACTGCCTGCTTCAGAAAGATTACAAGGAAACTCCAAAGCAATAATGAGATATAAGAAATTTCATCAGAAAGAATAAAACAACAAAGTTGGGTCTGTGGAGACCAAGCTTCGTGAAAAGATTAGCATTGAAAAGAAAACAAGTAGTTCGCATTAGGATGAAAGGATATATGACTTCAAGGTGTTTCAGAAATCAAAAAAAATCATCAAAAGTTAATAAGTACAACATGTAAAATTTTCTTTCAGAGGAGAGAGGTCCTGGGCCCTGGATGTAGAAACTCTGCTTTGGTTCCCCAGAATTCATTACATTGTGCACAGTCATCCACACATTTGAGGGTCACTTCAGTCATTTTGCAAGAAACTGTGACTACTGCTTGGGCTGGGTCTAGATGGAGTCATGGACAAGGTTCCAATTTTACAAGCTTACAGTATTCAAGAGTACGTTACGGTGAGTCAGAGCAGATGGGTAATTTTGGATATAACCTAGAAGGATGCATTTTTTTCTGAGATTCTCCCTTCTCTTTCGGTTTCCTGTCTACCACATGATAAGAAGTTATGGGAAAAGATTTTAGAGGATGACAAAGTAGACCAAGGAATATGCCATTGAAGAGCAGTGGATGTTTTGAGAATCAAGCCATAAGTTTAACAGATTCCAGTGAGAGATAAGAGGAACATCGGATATCTTTAAAGAAAGCCACAAACAGTGCACACAGCCAGACCAAGAAAGAGAATATGTAGGTTCTGGTACTTCCATACCATAAGGATGAATCTACCTGTACCCTTTTGAGATCACATTATATGACCACAATCTGTCTTGTAAGATGGACGTGGACTTTGAGCATTTAATATTTCCTCTGCTTGTGTTTTCACTTTTTGGTAAGAATCCTTTCTGTTCTACTATTCCAACCTTTAGCAAAAAATAAAGATTTAAGTAGTGCTACTGTATTTTAGAAGTATTTAGTTTTCTTTTTGATTTTGACAGGGGCTCACAGATGAGTTTCATTGGTTTGGAGTTTTTAAACATGCTAAAATGGTTAAAATGTCAACGTTTCTTGCAGATGGACGAAATACATTTTGCCTGTTGAGCATTTTAGTGACCAGGGACAGATGTTGTTTAGATCTAAATTGTCCTCCAAAAGTCTCAAGTGTTTGGAAGTTGTTGGACCATAGCATTTGAAACTCATCAGGGATCAATGTACTGAGGTGTACATAGGTATTTGGAGGCAAAATCTGTTCAGAGAATATCGGTAATTTGGAGTATGACTTGGATGAATCTATAGCTTTTCTTCTGTGCTACTTCTGTTTGCTGTGGATGACAAGCTTTCCATGCCATAGGAAGTATTTATCAGATTTCTATTTTAAAGTAAATCACTCATGAACAAAATTATTTCAGTATAGACAGCCAGATAAATATCTCAGAAACCAAGAAAATGGTGGGCTTAGAATCACCACATAGACCAACGGGGATTCACAGGTGGATTTTACAAGAAGTTTAGACTTACCTAAATCCAATACACCTCCAACTCTTCAGTGAAATTGAAAAAAAAATAATTCTTTTATGGAGGCAAATATTACATAGATACTAAAACCTGAAAGACACAATGAATGAAGAGAATCATAGACCACTTTCCCTCCAGAACATATATGTAAAAATCCTCAATAAAATACCAGCAAATAGAATGCAGCAAATCATAAGGAACTTTATTCATAATGACTAAGATTCAGTGCACGGATGCAAGGACGGTTCAGCATATGCAAATCTATAACATGACATTATGCCATGTCAATACTGCCAAAAGCTAGAACCTTGTAATCATTTCAATAGACACAAAAAGAAGCTTTTGATGTGGTCTAACTCTCATTCATGATAAAACTATACAGAAAATTGGATTAGGTGGTCTGTACCTAAATCTTATATAAGCCACCTATTACAAACAAACAGTAAACAACATTCTAAAGGAGAAAAACTGCAAATTTTACTGAAAATCATATATATGACAAGGACATCCACTATCACAAGTTCTAATTAATATAGTTTTGGAAACATTAGCCTGAGCCATTAGACAAGAGAGAAAAATAAAAGAAATGAGAGTTGGAAAAGAAATAATTGAGGTGTCATCATTCAAAAATGACATGATCATTACATGAGTGATCCAAAAATTCAACCAAGAAGCTCTTAGAATTAATAAATAAATTCAGTAGCATAGTAGGATATAAAGTAAAATGCAAACATCAACAGCATTCCTCTACACAGACAACACACTAAGTGAGAAATTAGGGAAATACCAACTTTCACAATAGCATGCAATAGATTAGGCATTAATCTAAGGAAGTAAAAGACATAGACAATGAAAATTAAAATACACTGAAAAAAGTTATGCAAGAGGATGTCAAAAAATGGAAAGAGATTCCTTGACCCAGGAAAGGAAGAAATAACATCATGAAAATGGCCATACTACCAAGATTGTTTTAAAGATTTGATGGAATCCCTTTCAAAATACTATCAATGTATATAACACATCCAGAGAAGACATTCTATAAATACATTTGGAACTAGAAAATTTCTAGAATATCAGACAAGTCCTGGCCAACAAATGTAAAGTAGAAGGCATTAAAGTCACTAACTTGAAGTAATACTACAAAGCCATTCTGATAACATTGCCATGATACTGCAAAAAACAAAGAAACAAAAATAAGCCTAAGGATCAATGGAACAGATTAGAAGTTGCAAGAACAATTGCAAAGACAGTCAGCAACTGTATCTTTGACAAAAAGTCCAATCATGTGCACTGAAAGAAAGATAACTTCTGTAACAAATAGTGATGGAAAAACTGGCTCTGTATATACTGAAGAAAAGATATAATTAGATGCATCTACACACACTAAACACAAAATGGATTAAACACCGAAACATTAAAACAAAAACACTAAATCTATTGGAAGATAAAGGAAGTAGATTTCTTGAAGACATACAAGTAGGCAGAGTGTTCATGAGCAAAACCATATTCATGGGAAATACCTCAAAGATTCAACAAATGGGATCTATTTCTTATTGAAAGTTTTGCACATTAAAGGCACACTGGGATAGGACCTCACTCCTCAAAGAATGGGTATCAAAAAGAAATCAGCTAACAATAAATTCTTTTTTTTCTATTTTATTTTTTTAATTTTTGTTTTATTGAAGTACAAATATCAATGAGATAGTTTTAAGATACCTGGACAAGATGGATTTGATTAATTACTACAATGCAAACTTTTCATAATGTTTGGTATCATAGAAAGTGCATACATGATATTATACTTACAGACATTATTACACCGTTTGTCTCTTATCAGTAAATAGAGTGTAGCTCTTTGCATATCTTCATGTAAGGCTATGTGGAAAAGTAATAATTCTCCATTCTTCTTGGAAATGTAGACTCCTACAACCACTATAGAGAGGCCTATAGAGGCTCATAAAAACACTAGCACTGCCCAGGAACACTATAGAACTATCTCTTTCCTCTGTGGCTCCATAATCTCCTTGTTTAGAAAATTTGGAGCTCAACTGAGTTTCATGATGTTGCAGTACAGGTTCTCCTATGTCCTGAGCCTTTGCTAACCTTGAAAAGCGAGGGCCAAAATGTTGGCTGGGCTTGTGGCTCTTCTATTTCTCCAATTCTAATCTGTGAACTTAGGTTGTTAACCATCGAGAAGAAAATCTGATTAGTATCCTGCAGCATATGCCATTCACTTTGCCTTATCTGACTCAATTGTTTTTAGTTGAGTACAATTCCATTTGTATTTCTTCTTTTCGCTTCTTATACTGGGGAGACTATACGATATTTACACAGGTGTGTCTGGTTTATTTCACTTATGAGTATATGTTCAAGTGGCATCCACTTCAATATAAATGTTTCAAGCTTATCATTCTTAATAGCTGAGTAATACTTTATTATATAGAAATACCACATCTTTTTCAATCATTCCTCATGGGATGGACATCTTGGTTGTTTCCAAGAGTTTGCTATCACAAGTTGTGCTGCTATAAACATAGGTACACATATATCACTATGATATAATGTTTTCAGTTCCTCTGGGAAAATTCCCAGTAGGAGGGATAGCCGGCTTGAATGGGATTTCTAGTCCTACTCTTTTGAGGAGTCTCCACACTGACCTCCACAATGGTTGTACCAGTCTGCATTCCCACCAGCAGTGGATCCTGGGGAAAGTCACATGGAGAGAAATCTTTCTCTCAGGCTCTCACAGAGAGCAAACTGGTCAAGCATTGGCCGTGACTCATCCACATGGATGACATGGGCAAAAGATCTACAGAATAAGGTACAGGACTATAAGATAAACCCTGAAGGGACTTCACTGACCTCATAAGAAACAAAAAGTACATGTGTTGGTATATAGGTCTTGCTCTATCTAGGTCTTAACCATCCAGCAGAAAAGTATAAAAATGAGGTATACAACAAGGGGCCGTAATAATAAATTGATCTGTAAATGACTATGGTCGACAACTTCTTCAGATTACTCACTATTGTTGTGGAATGCTCGACTATGTTGGATTGTGTCATTGAGTTCAAGCACCTAAATTGGTTGAATGACAGTGGAGTGCCCATCTTTGACAGGTGTAGACAAAGGAGGGGTATAGAAAGGAAGAATCATGATGTGTGTGTATGGACAGTACAGTTGGGATAGATACCCCATGCTTCTACATAATTCTATGAGAGGCAAGATTTTTATGGTGGTTAAACAAGATATTATGTCGGCTTCTAGTACTATGAACAACTACTAGGAAAATAACAAGGTAGAAAGTATTAATTATTGAATCTTTGATGTAATTCAGGTATAAAAAATAAGATACGCAAACAGCTACACTCTCTTTCTTTACTGATAAGAGTTATATGCTATAATAATGTCTGTAAGTATATCATGTATGCACCTTCTATGATACCAAAACATTATGAAAACAGTTTGCAATGTATTAATTTATCAAATC
>PVKA01021851.1:0-37991 GCA_004027165.1 Ctenomys sociabilis
TACTTATGCTGCTGAGCCATCTTCTTGGCTAAAACTGTAGTTAGATAATTATATATTATTTTAAAAAGTACAAGCAAAAAAATTAGCATAAAATTAACTGTAAAACTTAACAAAAAAAGAAGTCAAGAGCTCAGTGGTATGAGTGCATGCCTGGCAAGTATAAGGTCCTGAGTCTGATTCTTGGTACCACAAAAAAGAGAAAGGATATGGGCTAAGTACATATTTCACAAAAGGAGACATAAGGGTGCCAAAGGAGCACATAAACATCGTGTTCCTAACACTGCTAGTGATTAGGAAAATGCAAAGACCACCACAATCTGTCAGAGGGGCCAGCCCCCCAGAGTGGATGATGCCAGAGGACTGGGGCTCCACTACAGTGCCATGGGGACATGAAGATGATGTGACCACATTGGAACCCTTGCCAGTGTCTCATGAAGTTGAACGTACAACTTATTTTACAACCTCAAAATCTTAACCCTTATTTATCCAAAGGAACAAAAAAGAATTACTGCCCTGCACCCTTGCCTCACTTGGATTCCTATTTCCACCCACTCAGCTGTCCAGTTCCAAACTTGCTGTTCTACTGGGCTCATTCCAGGGGCTAGTTCCCCCATTAGGTGTGTGTGGGGGGGTGTAGCAGAGCTGGGCACCATGGAGCGTCTTGCCCATGCTCCGTCCTCGCCTGCGTGTGTTCTGAAGCCTGTTCTCTGACAGGACTGAGGCCTTTGCAGATAAACAGAGGAATATTCCAAGACAGGTGCAAAGCTCACATCCTCACTGCCAGACCTGCCTCAGCTACCCTTCCAGCTACCTCCAGGAGGAATGCATAGCATCAGAGGACTATGCAAAGTGGTACTAATCCCAGACCATACTGCACCACAGGGAACCAGCATGGCACTCCATATCCCAAATGTTTTTGATCAAACAAATAGATTTAAGAAAATATACTCTAGCTATTTGTCAGATGACCAACTCTTATATCCAAAGATACCTGAAATTAGTGGTGTTGAATGCTTTTATTAATTACATTACCATGAAATGATGGCTATGAATGAAAAACAGGAGAAATAATGAATATATTACCACGTCTGATTTGGTGGTAAACTTCTGGGTTTGCAAACTTTCTAAGGCCATCCACTTCACTGGCAGCTTCGCGCCTGTCTTGTTGTGCACACTGTAGTATTCTTTGTCATACATGTCTCTGGCAAGACCGAAGTCAGCAACCTTGACAGTGAATTTTTCATCCAACCTGCAGGAAGAACAAAAATTATTACTGCTGTCTGCAATAGAATAACTAACTTACAATGGTGTTGTAGATCTATGGATCAGAACAAGTGGCACCAACATCAGACATCTCTAACTTTTGAAGAGAATGTTTCCTCAGCCTATCGATGTGCTGAATTACCACAGACTTCTTGAGTAGAAGAATTACATTACAAATTCAACCAGTCGAGGGGGGCGGTCACACATGACATGGCATACACATACCAGTTCTGCTCTTCTCCAGAGCTGGAGAGGAAGGAAAGCTGGCTCCTTCTCAGCTCTCCTTGGTTGTTCAACAGAGCACGGCAACTAACTACCCACAGAAACCACTGATCTTCAATGGCAAACATACTGACAACATGCATTCTCACAGAACAGGCAGGACATGGGACTATTATTTTAGTTTTTATTCTCAAATAGGCTAGGTCAGGACACAGAACTCAGATCTCACATCACTGGGGTAATGGAGAAACAGGTTACATGCCAAGCATGTCCGCGCACAGCGAGGTTCTGGACACGTAATCTGTGCTCGAGTGACTTTTATGGTGTCACACGACCAAAACTGAGGTAGAGAATAAATAGCTGGTTCTTTCATTCACACATACCATAAGCCATGAATCAGGGTTGCGTCAGGGAAAGCTCTGAATTACAAACTGCTGACTGTTGTGTTACACATCAGGGACCCGGACACAAATAAAAGTTCTTTGTATGTTCATTGCCAAATGCCATTTTTTGGTAGGGCTTCTGCAGGCAGACTTGAAATGGACTCGTGGGCAGTGACATTGCATTGGTGTCTGCCTTACCAGACTTCTCCTTTCCACCAGGAAATACTGCAGATCAAATTCTCCCTCCCAAGTCCTAATGCAGTGTGAAACCACAGCACCCGGGCTGCTGGTGGGAAGGGCTAAGAAATGCAAGCATGCACAACAGCTGTTTAAGACCCCCTAAAGAGCAACTTTTAAAATTCTTTGTTTGATAAAGCCTGAAAGCCCCCCTACATGCCTGGGGCTTATACATCCATTTAAAACAGTACAGGAAATAAAGGATTTTTGCATAAGAAGAGAAAACATCCTGGCTTGCACAGTGGGAGCCAAGCTCTGGTCCACTAATTTGAATTGGGCCACAGAGCTTCTCATACTCACATACAGTTCCTTGCAGCCAAGTCTCTGTGGACAAACTTTTTGCTTGCAAGATATTTCATGCCCTTGGCTACTTGAAGACCAAAGCCTATAAGATCTTTTACGGTCGGGTTCTGCAAACAAAGAGAGTTGGAAAAGCGTAAACTAAGCCACTCAGAATTCAGTGCTCAAATTCTGATCTTAGACCTTGAAATATCTTGTCTCATACAATAACTAAGGGGGCCGGGGAGATGGCTCAGTGGAATAAGTGCTTTCCTGGCAGGTGCAAGGGCCTGAGTTCAATCCCCAGTTCCACCACAGAAAAAAAAAAAAAAACACCAAAAAACTATCATATAATGACTAGTGCCCCATTGGTAGAAACAAGTACTTATTAAATATTGTATATTAAGCACTAGGCTAGAAGTTTCTTTGAACCATGACCAATTCTTACATATGCCTATAAAGCAGGTATTACAGCCTCCACATTCCATCTGAAAAATGGAAGCATTTTATAATGGAGAGTTTTATGCTCCACTTCTCCTTCACTTCTTTGCAGTGCTGAGTACTGAACCTTGGTCCTCATGCAAGTTAGGCAAAGACTGTGCCACTGAGCTACATCCCTAGTCCCAAGGTCTTCTTATCTTTTAGGAATGATGAGGTCAACAGGTCAGGAGATTACTACTGGTGACAGTTGGATACACTAAGACGACGGGGAATATCCAATCACACAGGGTCATGTGGGAAAGCACAGGAGACAGTTAGAAACAGAGGGAACAGGAGAGGCAGGAGGGAGGGGAAGCCTCTACTGTAGTTTCCATAGGAAGCAAAGGTGAGGCAGGGTAAGCAGGTTTAGGATTGGCTGCCTGGACTAATTTCTGTGGGGTCTGGAGAGGGGAGTAGGGCTCTCCCTTGTTGCTGGCTGTGGAATGACTAGGGCAGGTGCAGTGGCTGAATGTGGGTGCTAAAGTGGTTGGTTCATCTATGAAATATATATTCAGAAGGCAAGTGAGGGCCAGGGAGATAGCTCAATGGCATAAGCGCCTGCCTGGCAAGTTTGATCTTCAGTGCTGCAAAGAACAAACAAACACACAAACAAAGCAGAAGGAAAGTTGTCTAGAATCTCTAGGAATCAGCCCTGGGTGCAGCAGAGCCTTCAGGGTTAGCAGGCTCCAGAGGTCAAACCATCAGAAATGCATACAGGAGGCTTACAAGGCAGTAAATCACTCCATGTCACTCAGATGTAAGTGGCACAGTTAGGATTTCACCCTCCTCTATGAAAGCCATTAGTGAGAAGTTCAGCTACCTGGACTCAGCTCAGGAAATTCTGGGCCAGCAGAGAGAACAGGATGGCTCATTCTCTGTAAACACCATGCACAGAACCCTATGGACACCTTTAACAAAGATAACTTTGTGGCCAATAGCCCTAACGAGGGCCTGGCCATCAGCAGGAGTCACTGTAGAGCTGGTGGGCACAAGACACCACCAGAGGGGCCTGGTGATGGGCTGCAGCCCTCCTGATGCACAGTGTACTACTCCTTGGGTTATGAAAAGCCAGAGTACCGTGCTATACTGGATAACAGCATCTCTGAGCTTCAGCCCTAGGGAATTAAATAGTACTGCAGAGAAGGCGGTGCATCTGAGTGGGGCAGGGGAGTGGCAGGAGTTAAAGTAGGATCTGTCAGGGGAGCTTCATGCAATGCAAGGGAATGGATGTTGTTGGAAACAATTCACCAAGAGTGAGTCGTTTTATTCTTTTGCTTGAACACAACTTATCTTGAGCTTATTTTCTTTGAGAACTTGACACCATGTTTCTAAAGGTGTCTGATCAACGCTCTTATGCTGATTTCCAGAGATCTGGAATAAGGGAACCAAGAAGGAGCCTGGGGCCATGGATGAATTCAGTTCTGGGGGTTCCTGCCCCTCAACTCCTTGTCCCCGGCATAGCAAACATTTGTTCATTCTTTAGGTCCTGGCATAAAAATGTCATAAAAAAGTCCTTCATGTGAGGGCTCACAATCTTCTATAACCCTGAGCTCATTTATTCAGCAAATATTTGCTGACAGCCTCTATGTGGGAAGCTATCTTAGGCCGTGGAGCCACACAAATGAACAAATACACCAAGATTCCCCACACTTGTGGGCCTGCATTCTGATGACATGTGTGCCCACATATATATGCAGCACACATATATAAGTAAAAATGGGTAAAAATTAATTTAATGTATTTGTCAACCCAACATATCCAATATATTATTTCAACTTGTAATTAATATGAACAGTTATCAATCAGGTATCTTAGCTTGTTATACTAAATATTCTCCATGTTATATACTCTACCCTTAGGGCACATCTTAATTTGAACTTGTGACAGTACACAGAGGATCTTTGTCACAGTACTGGACAGCCCAGGCCCAGGGTATTGCATGGTGGCATCATAGAGGATGGTAAAACCAAAAGCAGGAGACAGACACAGCGAGACCATTGTGTGTGTGTGTGTGGGGGCAGTTACAATGTTAAAGACCAGGGAAGCCTCATTTTGAAGAAGCCTTTAGGACAGATTGCTGTAAGAACATGATGGGGAGGGATGTGCGGAGGACCAGAGGGAGGAGTGCTCCAGGTAGATGAAGCTGCAGTGGTCCTGAGGTAGGAGCGAGTGGTCCTGTGGCAGGGAGAAGGACAGGAGGGCCCTCATGCATAACTCACTCTTTATGTCTCCTGGAGTTACAACTCTGAGTGGCTCCGTTAAAACTCTGTCAGATCTCTATGTGCCCCACTACCCCTGGTTTCTGAGGGATAGTAAACACTGGAAGCTGATTTTCATGGACAAGCTGGGATGGTTGAGCAGGGCTGCTAGCTGAGCAGGGAAGATATTGTCCCAGGACATCCCTGCAGGTACCACAGCACGCCAGCAGGACAAAAGCCTCCGAGGTACATTTGCATTGAGTCACATTTTACATAAATGGCTTTGGCTAGCAGCTTTGTAAGACTTAAAGCCAGCATGTTCTGAAAGTCTGCTGGCTCGGGAATATACTTACATGAGTCTCATTTCGAATGAAATTGCGAAGGTCTCCGTGCTTCATGTATGGCAGGACCACCAGCGGAGACCCCTCACTCCGAAGGCAGATGCCCAAGAGGGAGAGAACATTCGGATGGCTGAAGTCTTTCATGATGATTCCCTCGGTCAGAAACTGGGAAACTTCTTCTATGTCAGTGATTCCTGAGAAATTGGTGAGGGGGGTGATGGGGAGGGGTAGAATAGTGATCACAAAACAGTGGTTGCTTTGTCAAATTTGCAAAAAAAAAAAAAAAAACCCAATGAAACACAAAACCACAGGTCTCAACTTCAGAGTGCTCATTCTGCAATAGCACCTAAGCTGTGGGTACCCCAGGAGCAGAAAGGTGTGAGCATGTCCCTTCAGCTCTGGGAGGGGCACAGCTGGAACTCTTTTTTTTTATATATCTTGATATTTTGGTACCAGAGATCGAATTTAGGACCTTGCTCTTGCCAGACAGGCGCTTATGCCGCTGAGCTGTCTCCCCAGCTACTCTTGAAACTCGTCCAACTAAAGGCAGGTTAACAACAGAAACAGATTTACTTAATTAATGGTCTTTTCTTAGTATATATTTGCAGTACATACTGATCTTATTCATCGTGGAAGCTTCACAGGTACGTAAGTTCTACTTTCTTCCCTACTTTGCCCAGCCCTCCTTTCCCCTCCACTTCTTGGTCGCCTTCCCATTCCCTAAAGTTCTATTTTTATTTTTTTTTCTTTCAATTTGTTCATTCCTTTTCCATCTCCCTCCTGCTTTTGTCTTCATTTCCATTTGAAAAAAATCTTCCTATTATCTATTTTTTATCTTGATCTTTACATGGGTTTTTAATTTAAGAGAAATCATGTGATATTTAAGCTTGTGTGTCTGCTGTATTTCATTTAATATGGTGTCAAGGAGCATCCATTTAACTAGAAAGGCCTTCAGTTTATCCTCCTTCATGGCACTTGCTTGTGTCTAAATAGCATATTAAAAAAAAACAACTATTCATCTGTTGATGGACACATAGACTGTTTTCAGGACTTAGCTATTATGAATCATACTGCTTTAGACATGGGTGTGCATGTATCATTGTAATTTGGTGACTTTAGCTCTTTTGGGAAGAAACCTAAAAGGGGAATAGGTGGGTTAAAAATCCATTTTATAAGATCCAAATAGCTCCAAGCTTGCAGGGAAATGGTCCTTTTTCACTGGAATGCAATGAAGATAGGTAGGTATGATGTGATCCACTGCTGGCCAACTGAGGGGGAGGCCCTGCCAGGCTTGTGTGTTCTGACTCTTCTTGGTGTTTCTGTGTAACACGCCCTTTGCCTTGGTACAGGACATGAGCTACTATCAGCCAGGGTAGCTCAGAGAATAGGATACAAAGTCAACACGCAAAAATCAGTAGCATTTTTGTACACAAACAATGAACATACCGAGAGAGAAATTAGGGAAACTATGCCTTTCACAATAATATTTAAAAAAATGAAAAACTTAGGAATCAATCTCACAAAGGGTGTAAAAGGTGTTTACAGTGAAAATTATGGTACTCTGAGTAAAGAGATTGAAGAGAATTTGAGAAAAATGGAAAAATATTCCATGCTCTTGGATAGGAAGAACCAATATTGTGAAGATGGCCATATTCCCAAAATTCTTATACAGATTCAATGCAATCCCAATTAAAATATCATTAGTATATCTCACAGGGTTAGAGAAAACTTTCCTCAAATTTATTTGGAACCTGAAGAGACCCAGAATGTCAAAGGCAAACCTGGGAAACAAGGGAAAGGCAAGAGGTATCACGATCCCTCACCTGAAAGTATACTGTGAAGCTACTGTGATAAAATCACCATGGTACACTGGCATAGAGACACACCTAAGGGTCAATGGAACAGGTGAAAAGATGCAGACACTACTGCAAATACATTCAGCCCCCTTATCTTTGATAATGGAGCCAAATAGCCTCAGTGGAAGAAAGATAGCCTCTTTAATAAAACTAGACCATGCCTATCACCATGCACAAGGCTACAGTCAAAGTGGATCAAACTGCAGGAAAATGTAGGTGGAAATCTTAAGGACATAGGGTTAGGTAGAGAGTTCATGGAAAAAAACCAAACTGCATACTTCAAAGAATCAACAATTGGGATCTCATCTTTTTGAAAAGTTTCTGCACTTCAAAGCAAATCTCCAACAGAGTAAGATGAAAACCCACTGGGAAACTGGGAAAAAATTATAGCTGACTCTCTCTGACAAAAACCTATTTAGAACATACAAAGACTTAAAATAAATCAGGCCCTCCAAATTCAAAGATGGGCATCTGACATGAATATACACTTCTCAGAGGAACACAAATGGCAAGTAAATATATGAAAAATGTTCAACATCACTATTTGAGAAATGCAAATTAAAACAACACTGAGAATGTCTAACATCAAGAAGTCAGCCAATAACAAATGCTGAAGGGGCTGTGGAGAAAAAGGAACCCTTCTGCACTGTTGGTGAGAGTGCAGACTGGTACAACCACTATGGAAATCAGTGTGGAGATTCCTTCAAAAGCTAAGATTGGAGATCCCATTCCAGCCAGCTGTTTTCTTCCTGGGTATTTTTCCAGAAGAACTGAAAACCTCATACCACAGTGATATATGTGCACCCATGTTTAGAGCAGCACAATTTGTCACAGTTCAATCCTAGAAACAACTCAGATGCCTATCAACTGAAGAATGGATAAAGAAGATGTGCTATTTTTATATAATGGGGTATTATTCAGCTATAAAACAGGATAAATTTGAATCTTCTGTCAGTAAATGGATGCAAGTAGAGATCATACTTTTAAGTGAAATAAATCAGACCTGCATGTGCAAACATTGTATTGTTTCCTTAGTATGAGAACCTAAAAGAGAAAAATGGAATCTGAAGGGTACAATTGATATTGGGAAAAGGGGATGAATTTATTCAAAAAGAAAGAGTTACTGAGTTGAGGAGAGAGACAGGAGAGGGAGTGAGGAAAGGAGACTTATCTATGTATGTAAGCAAGATGGTTTGGACCACTGTACTGTACATTTCTACTGGTATGTAGAAAGGAGCTGTTAATGCTTTAATTTGTTTTGACTCTTTTTTTCCAGTTTGTATTTTTTCTCACACATTTCTCTTTGTTTTCTTCTTCCAATTTTACATTCATATATTTGGTAATATGAATAACTGGTTGGAGGACAATACTGTATTACAACAAATATTGTGAAATCTGTATTACTTTGTTAAGTGAAATTTTGCATCACTTATGATTTTTTCTGTTCTAATTCTAATTTGTACTTTATTTATTTATTTTTGATGGGTCTACAGGGTCTTACAGATCAGACTCATAGTGATCCTCCTGTTTTGGCCTCCCAAGCACTGGGATTACAGGCACGTGCCACCATACCCAGTCTCGGTTGCTGTCTCAGCATGCCCCAGGAGCAGGGCCACCATGGCACCCTGAGGATTGAACCCCTGTACTCTCTTTAAAAAATAATAAAAAGAAAATTTTTATGGCCAGCTTCAAAACAAAAGGAGGACAGTTACAGTAATAGTTTTAAATGTTA
Organism: Ctenomys sociabilis; assembly: GCA_004027165.1. Classification (NCBI taxonomy): domain Eukaryota; kingdom Metazoa; phylum Chordata; class Mammalia; order Rodentia; family Ctenomyidae; genus Ctenomys; species Ctenomys sociabilis. Next base: position 8,992 of record PVKA01021851.1, read on the forward strand.
TAGTTGGCTTTGGAAGAAAGTGGCTACAGCTTTTATGGCCTACTTTTATGGAATTCTAGTGGGGGAGAAAGTAGAGGTGAGGATGGGAGGAAAGGGCCAAGAGTGCTTTCGCTTGTAAGGCCCCTCCACCGTCCCTCAGAGTCCAGAGTACTCAGTGTGTGCCCAAGTGCCATACCTGAGGCATGGCCTCCTGGGCCCCAACAATGTCACCCTGTGTCTCCACACTCCACCTGCACTGCTTTTGTAAGATCCTTCTGGTAACCAGGTCCTCAAGCAGACTCTGTCTGTCTCACATAGAGATATTCACAGTAAAGTGTCGAGACACAAGCTGGCAAATTTTCTATATTGGGTTAGATACTAACTATTTTCTTGTTTTGTAGGCCACATGGTCTCTAGGAACATGCAAACTCTGCTGTAGAACCATGAAGGAAGCTATGTTCAGACAGATGGTAAGGGGCCATTGTCTCAATCAATGTCACCAAAATAGGGGGTGGGACTCAGCTGACTGATTCGCAGGCTGAGAGAATCTGAAGACCTACCAGCACGTGGTGTATAAGTAGATATATTTTACTATTGTAGTTTCTAATCACTTCCAGGGTGACATAAAAGGGGTCAGCACCAGTTAGCATTAGTGAGGAGCTAGCAACGTTAGCTTATTAATTTCACTGGAAGCTGTTTGGTGCCCATGAGGGTGCTGCTATCCCTTCACAAATGACATGCTCTGGGGCCTGGTGAAGATCCCCACAGTCGGTCGATATGGACTGAACAGGAATCAACACACACAGCATAGCAGAAAGGTTTCGTGATGTGAGGACTCTTCTGAGTGCAACTCTCTCCTGGGGCAAATTTGCTGACAATCACACATGGCCCATCACAGTGTGCTGTTCTTTTTCATGTAGATTGCCCTCTAATTATTTTGCGATCAGACACTTTCAATAAAACTAAGCACATAGAATGGTGCTCAGCATAGAGGTTTATAGTTTAAGAGGCTGAACTAGAGGGAAACCTACCATCGTGCATTTGAAGCTCACTAATTCTAATAGAAATCTGTACTGTGACTGGGTATTCCAGGTTGGAAAATATAGACAGAAACACTGTTGGTGGCAATGTAACCTAGTATAAGCCTATGAAAATCAGTGCAGAGATTCCTCAAGAAACTAAAACAACATTACACTGGACTCTTTCCTCAGTATCTTCCTGAAAGAGTTAAAGGCATTATATTATGGTGATACACGTACACCCATTTTTACAGCAGCATAATAGCTAAATCTTGAAAGTGACCTATATGCCCATCAGCTGATGGGAATGGATTAAAATATAGGTTGCATGTGTATAATGGAGTACTTACTACTCAGCCATAAAAAGATTGGCTTTGAGTTACTGATAGGAAAATGAATGCACCTTTATTATTATTATTATTATCTTTTTAATGTATTTGGTTGTTACAGGGTCTCACTACCCAGCTCAGACTCATAGTGATCCTCCTGCTTTTACCTTCCCCAGTGCTGGGATTACATGGGTGAGCCACCACACCTGGTCTCAGTGGCTGACTCAGCATGCACCGGGGCAGGGCTGGTACAGCATGTGGTGCTGGGGATCAAACCCTGGTCCCTGTGCTTGCCAAAGCAAATGCTTAGTCTGCTGCGCTATCTCGCTAGCCCTGCACCTTTATTTTAAAGGAAATATTTTTTTGGTACCAGGATGGAACTCAGGACCTTGCACTTGCCAGGAAGGCATTTATGTTGCTGAGTTATCTCCCTGGCTTCTGCATACATGTTTAGCTCACAAGACTGAGGAAATAAACTAGATGCAGGGGGCTACTGAATGGCTTCTGACTCTCTGTCTGTCTCTTTCTCTTGCTCTCTTTTGTATTTAGTACAGGGTCTACAGGGTCTCACTACATAGATTAGACTCACAGTGACTCTTCCGTTTTCAGCCTCCCAAGCGCTGGGATTACAGATGTGCACCACCACACCCAGTCTCAGTCATCCTCTCATTGTCTCTCCCCTCCGCTGGGGTCGGGGGGGGGGGAGGTCTGGGGTCGGCACAGCACAGAGGGATTGAATCCTGGGCCCTGTGTCTGCCTAAGCAGGTGCTTTAAACTGCTGAGCTATCTGTCTGGCCCTCTATGGCTTCTCTTATGAGAAACCCAATATATAAACAATTGAAAGAACAAAGTCAAAGATGACAAGAAATTGGGAGCCAGATTTTGTGGAGATGGAAAGGGATTTAGGGATGGGAGGATTACAGGGAAAAGAGGAAAAGAGAAGTGAAGGGGACTAAAGTGAGACTCAGATGTGTACCAATCTCCACAATGAATAGATCACTAATACATGTGAATAAAGAAAGGGAAGGTTAGATATGGAAGTAGAAAAAAGAAGGTCTGGGAGCTCTGTCAACAAAGGTGGACCCGGGAACATCCTAGAATGTGGAACAAACTGCACTGTAGAACACAGTAATTTACAGGTACAATTATGGCTCTGCATCATTTATGTGGAGACACTCCCTATTTCACAGAGTATGAATTTCATCTCTAAAAGATTTTTTGTGTGTGTTTGGCTCAGCTTGCCTTGGGGGCGGGGCTGGTGTGGCATGTGGTGCACCGGATCAAATCGCTGTCCTTGTCCTTGCCTACGCAGGAGCTTTTGACCCCTGAGCTATCTCACTGGTCCTTTAAAAGATTTTATATATAATAGCTAAAATTTTAAGAAATGTTCCAGAAGTAAAAGGAGGCAAGTTTTACTTTTTAGAAAGTTCAGACATACAGTTCAACTCATTCCTCAAACATGCAGATAAATGAAGCATTACCAGGCTTATAATATTTTCATTTTCTGCCAGCACATTTCTCTCTTGTTTGTCTTATTTAATTTTTTATCATTTTAATGGAACTTGTGGTTAAAATATAATTATAGTGATGCCTCAGGGTAAAATGAGTCATTATTATTGTATGTGCCCACATGCTTCCAATAGTTTCCATAAATGTCATTTGTAAAACAAATACTACAAGCCCAACATAGCTAAATGATACTCAGTTCATCCAAGAGCCTCATTTCTCCAACACCCCTAATAAGGAGGGCTCTGAGGGCTGCTCTCAGAAGGATAATTTTGATAAGAATCTAGTCTAATAACACTTTCACTAGATCAAACAAATGTCAGATGTAGATCTGGAAGTTGAACAGTAGCTGATTTTTTCCACAAGGGACCTTGTGAATCAACATTTTCTTACAAGCTTTCTATCAGTGTGCAAACCACAGAACTGCCCTCCACTGCTGAGTAGCTTCTGAGGAGGCAACTTACTGTTCAAGGATTTCACAGCACAGTGTGTTTTCCTGCCATCACTGTCCAGCAAAGCCCCATGATAGACACAGCCAAAATGTCCTATGGGAGGGAGAGAACTGGATCAGTTCTAAGATATTTAATTGTACAATAGTTACTAAGGCCTTCACGATCTCCACAGTGCAAAGAGCACACCATTTGGATACTGTAACAATACCTCATGGATGGTGTGGGTGTTCGTAGATTATAAGTGATACGGTTATTTATATACAGCAAAAAGCATAGGTGATATTACTTTTATTAAAATTAATATAATAGGGCCGGGGAGATGGCTCAGTGGAATAAGCACTTCCCTGGCAAGCGCAAGGGCCTGAGTTCAATCCCCGGTTTCACCAAAAAAAAAAAAAAAAAAATTAATATAATAAATTATTCAATGATAGCAGAGCCACTGAAAATAGGTTCAATATTTTGTATAAAATAAATTTATTATTTTTAAGGATCAAATACTTTTAAAATATGAAAAGTGTTGTCCACCTGAAGAAATGTAATCAAATAAGCTTTCTATGTTCCAGTAAATGAAAATGAAATAATAATGTTACCCTTAATAATCAGAGTAGTATTATAAGCTAAGGATTTCCCCCATTAGTCACCAGTTAATACGTAAGCCAGGTTGGCAGACATTGAAAGGCAGTTGCCCCAGCGAGGCAAATTCACTCTGACTCACTGCATGCATTTCCCTCTAGCTTTAACCACATCATTTGCCCAATGGAAGCCTTTCATCCAGGGGCAGTAATTTTTCCTGAGGTGTCAAAAGCCTGATAGCTATGTAAGTCATTCATTGATTGATTCATCTACCCAACCACAATGTCCTAGTCTGTGTCAAGGGATTAATCTGCCCTCTCATAATACAAAGAGTAAAATCCGTGCTACTGAGTTGCTTCTATTTTCTTGAAAAAACCATAAAAGCAAATAGCAATTAATATTTCTAGGCTGCTGCTGATTATTTCTTCAACAGAGAAAGAATTGCCATTTCAGCACCTTTCATAATTAAAAATCCCTCTAATTTTACAATGGGTAGAAATGGAACTCAATTATGAGGCTACATACTCTAAAATTAGCACAGTTAGTGGGACTTACAGGCTGATAATAGAGCTACTTATTACGGGATGTAAGTCATAGAAACGTTTGTGGACAATGACCAGCTGTTAGGGACAGGGCCGCACACTCAGGATTAAACACTCTGGCGTGTGTAACGCCATCACAGGAAGGGGAGAAGCCTCGTGTCCACACATGGCAGGCAGCTCAACCAGTTTCTCTTACATGATAGTGGCAGAAGTTCCTACAAACTCTTCTAGTTCATATAATGGTAAACAGATCACAGGCCATTCAATATCCAGTGCAAAAGCATTTCAGAAAAAGAAAAAAGAAGAGATCGGAGTCCACTTCCTGGCTTCTGGTTGCTTTCTTTTCCTGATAAATATGACTTTGGATATTGTTTATACTAGCTGTTACTGCTTCTCTGGCTAGCTTATTACAAATACTCATTCCTCTTTGTATAAAGAAATTGGAGTGTGTTGTGCAGATGATATATGTTGCTCGAGACTGGGGGAATGCTATAAATTCCCTGTCTTCTGATGCTGTCCAGCAGTGTACAAGCTGCTGTAAACCAGGACTTCATGGAGTTTGTCACTGTCTCAAGGGAAAGAAAGGCTGGAGGGCGACAGGACTGAAATACTGGAACTCAAAGGAATGATTTTAAAAAGGAAGTCGATGGCACAGTCCAAGAAGCTATAGCTGCTAGCATGAGAATCATGAAGAAGACACATTGTTTCTTCCTAATATATTTGGGAAGTTCTCCAGGTGCCTCCCCGCACAGGAGCAAGTCCCAGTGATCTGATCCGCAGTGCTGCATTTCTGCAGACCCGAGACAAGCGTGCTCATTATCTGTGCTGTCAGTTGCCCTCACCATTGTCTCAGTTCCTAATCTGCAAAGGCAGAAGATAACACGCTCACTGGAAAACCGTATTTATTACAAAGCAAAGTGGAAACACTTACCTCGCCCTATGACTTCATTGAAATGCACAATCAGGCTGCTGGGCCCGATCACTACGTGCTGCACTGCTTGGACGAGCTCTGGATTGAGAGCGCTGAGGTCAATGTGGACCGTGTTTTGTAGCAATGGGCTGGACATATCTGAGTCTCCGCTATTGAGGATGGGGGACAGGTCTGTCAGAGGATACTGCACCTGTCTGCATGACCCATTCTGAGAGGAGTTAGGAAACTGGTCTGCAACATAAAGCAGAATTACAAGAGCACAACGGTGAAACCTCACCTGATGGAGACGTCAAAGGGCAGCAAGCTGAATTATCAGTGAAGCCCCAATTTTAAAATCAAAGAAATGGTGGTTATAACATTGAATAAAGTTAAGGATCACCTTTGATAAAAATGGTATAGTAAGTTGGGAAAAAAAATACTGGCTTATTTTATCCGATGTTCATGATTTTCTTTTACGTAGACTAAGTGTTAACTTTGAAAGCTATTTGCTCTCATTTCCACAGACATTTTTCTTTTTATTAATAGCAAAAAGTCATGTTGAAACTTGCTTTTGAATATGTTGTATCTTTAAGAATGAGAAGCTGCATGATCTCAAAAAGTTCAGCTTAAAGGTAAGAAAGTGAAAAAGCTCCCTTTTGAGAGACATGTATATTGACAGAAATAATTAGTTCTGTGGAAATGTATAAGAATTCCCAACCAAGGCAAAATACATACTGAATCATATACAATTACATACAGATTGAGTACCCTTCTATAAAATGCCTGGAATCAGAAGTACTCTATTTCCAATTTTCTTAGATTTGGGGTTAGCTGCAGGGAATTTATGGGTTGAGTACCTATGGTCTGAAATGTTCCAAAAAGTCAAAACTCTTGAGCATCATATCAATGATCACAAAATTTTGTGTCTTGGAGCCCTTGGGATTTCAGGTCAGGGATGCTCAATCCATGTCGTGCCAGTCCTGCCTCTGGGGCGTGCTGAGACAGGGATTGAGACTGGGTGTGGTGGCACACACCTATAATCCCAGAGTTTAGAGGCTAAAAACAGGAGGATTACTACATGTCCAATCTGTGAAAAGAAAGACTCTCAAACTAGCCCAGTAACAGCAAAAAAAAAACCTCTGAAGCTCTGCAGCTGTGGGCTGTGTGCTCTCCTAAGTCTTCTGTATAAATGGTCCTCTTTTTCCAGTTTTTACTTTTTCATGTTTCCAAGAAAGGTTCAGAGTGGACGGGGAAAGGAGCTCCTTGTTCTTAGCAATGATGACAGAAGTTTGCTGAGTAGGAAGTTTGGAAGGTTGCAAAACACTTTTTTTTTTCTTTTCTTTTGATACAGGGCCTCACTACACAGCTCATATTTGTAGTGATCCTTCTGTCTCAGCCTCCCGAACACTAGGATTACAGGCATGTACCACCACTCCTGGTTTCAGTGGCTGGCACTGGGTGACCAGGGTTCCAGAGATTGAACACAGGACCTTGTGCTTGTGAGGCAGGTGTTTACGACACTGAACTATCTCTCCAGCCCAGTTTGTTTCTTAAGTTCTATGAATTCTAATTATTTCAGGTTAGTCATCAAATATGAATATAAAATACTAACTAGATCAAAATTTTGAAACTATTAACTAGGATTTGTCCTATCGTTAAAGAATGGATTTCTGCTCAGTCAGATGGGAAAAAAATGTTTACCATGTATATTTCTACAGAGATTACATGAACTTCAAAAAATTAGCAGCAGCAACTGGCAAAAAATTAATATGTATTTGAGCAGTTTCTTTCCCTTTTACAATATCTATTGTGCTTGCAGATTTTATTTACTCTTTCAGTTTCTTATACTAGGGAGACAATAAGATGTTTGCACATGTGGTTCTGATTTATTTCAGTTATGAGTATTGTCTCTAGGTGTATCCATTTACCTATAAAAGCCTCAAGTTTATCTTTCTTTATAGCTGAGTAATACGCCATTGCATAAAAATATCACATCTCAAATGGAAAGAACTAGGATGGGGGAAAGGACAAAAGAAAGAAAGAACAGAAATAAATACACACACACACACACACACACACACATAAGATGGCCAAGATAATTGTACTACTAATGTCTGTTGGTTTAGTGAAAGGAACAGTCAGCACTCGTTTGATCAATTTTGCATGCCTGCATCCAGTAATCTGAACAATTACTTTGAAGACAACACTATGCAATACCACAACCACTGTTAATTTCCTATCATCTTGTTTTGGAGTTCTGTATCTTTTTACTGCTTTTAAAAATTTTCTTAAGTTTTTATGCTCTTTTAATAAAAGGATTTTTGTTAAAAAAGTTACCATGTGAAAAACTACACCACTTTCAGCCTTGTGAGCATGAGCACATTTTAACGTACCAGTGTCTGCAACTGTCTGTGACTCATGTTATTTGTCTCCTGGTAAATATTAACCCAGGGAACTCCAGGCACTTGACTCATGTCCTGTAACTTCTAAAGATAATGGTGTTGGTACAAGACAGACACTTTGCTTTGACCAGGAAATTTTAAAATAAAACAATGCGAACTGCTCTGGCTACGCTGGCCATTCTTATTAGGCCTCATGTTTTGCAAGGCAGATGGTGTTGACCTCTCCTTGTTGGATAGCATAGTTGAACATTATTCTTGGACACTACTCAAAATGTATTCAGCTCCTAAACTGTGGTAGGTAAAAAGCTGTGTTTCCTGAGAAAGCATCAAAATGTTACTAATGGTATAATTCAAATGTGTAGGATTCAATGAATGCAGCAGTTTCAATTGATATTTAAACAATATTTGTTTTGTAACTTAACTCTTAAGAGTTGTTAGAAGTTCATAATTTCTTTTTAAAAATTTTTTATGTTATTTGTATAGGGTCATACTATGCAGCTTGGACTCGTAGTGATCCCCATTTTCATCCTCCTCAGTGCTGGGATTACAGATATGCACTACCATGTCTGATCTTGGTGGCTGGCTCAGCGCGTCTGGGGATGGGACTGGCAGGGCATGCAGTTCTGGGGATCGAACCCTGGTCCTTGCACTTGCCTATGCAAGAGCTATTTCACCAGCCCAAGAGTTCATAATTTTTTAGGATCATCTTCTGGTTACCACTGCTTACATTATTTTAAAATTTTAAAATCAGCTTTTTTGTGAGATGAGAGTGCACAGATTCTAAAATTGGAAAATATATATATATATATGTTCATTTAAAAATAAGAGCCATAGTTGATACATTGCAACTGTCCTACTAAGTTGTTTCAAAATCTTGAAATGTATCAACTACTCTAACCTTCCTAAAACCATTTTCATTGTTTATCTTTCTTCTCTTTAAAATAAAAAAAAAAAAACCCTAAAAATAAAATCCATATAATTCTGTGTTAGGTTAAGTACTCCTTTGACAGAAGTGCTTTTTTCTTTTATAAAAATAGAAAGGCAAAAGCAAAACAACAACAACACACAACATCACAAGCCATAGAAGTATATATGTATATATAGTGACTTCTACAACAATAAACTAAAGTATACCTTCTGGAAAAGTAGCTCGGTAGTCTACAGATTCATTTGAAACCATTTCTGTAGTTGGACTTACACTTCGGGCACTTACAAGCCTATCCAAATGAGGAGTGTGTACTCTTGCATCATAGCGAACTAAGTCACTGCCCAGATCTTAAAACAGAGAAAGAAAGAGCTTGTTAAAGACTTGGCTACTAGTTAGAGTGAGACCTAGTATTAAGAACTCATGGGTTTTATGACTTACATATAAGGCAGCACACAAAATCTATGACAATACTGAACTGTAAGGACTGCATTTCTAGGATAATTCTTAAAACAATGTAATAAATGTACCTTTGATTTGCTTTCTCTTTTTCAGCCACAGGAAAAGCCCAAGTAATACTAAAAGTATTACAGATATTGAGACAACGCTAATAATCAATCCTGTGAAGTTCTGATCCGGTTGAACTATTACTTTTCCAAGGACAGTTGAAGAGACTGCTTGCTTCCACTGCAAAATGATAAAGAAGAGTTAGAGTTTGGCCATGATCGATATAAAATATTCTGTCCAGGTGGAATCCCAATTTCTCTGGGTGTCAAATCCCACCTGGTTGTTACCCTCACGGAAGTGGCATAATTGCATTCAGAGGAATAAAGAATTCCTTAGTTCTGCTTCCATGGTCGAACACTTAGGAAACTCTGATTTCCAAAATATTAGTTTAATTTGTAACTAGGCAATAGGGACAAAAAAGATACAAAAATCTCTGATCTTGAGTAACATGTATATTAAGGGAGATGTACACAAATAATTATAGTATAATATGAAAAAATACCACATCAATATAAGTAAATAGCAAAAAGTTAGCTCTGTCTCATTAGAGAGAATGGACTGGGTGGCAGGGAAGACTTACTATAAGAAGTAAATTATCATATTATAATGGGACAATAAAGTCTCAGAATATTTTTATTTCTGTTTTGATGTGCGCAAGAAGCCTTAGAGGCCCCTTCTAGGTCTATTTTAGCATCTCATGACAGGCATTATGGTCACTCTGAAATACCAACTCCAACTTCGGGATTTAGCCTCACATTTTCTAATCTCTTTGTGCGTGTTCACTTCATAAATTGTTTTCAAAGATTTCAGGAACCCTTTGAATACCACTTGTTGTTAGATAAACAAATCATGGAATATACACAATGAAATATTATTTAACCACAAAAAGGAACAGAGGAGTAACAGACGGCCATACATGGACCGGCCTTGAGACCTTGGGCTCACTGAGTCAGCACAATGGGACAAATACTGCAAGACTCCACTTACATGAAGTATCTACAGTAGGCCAATCCACAGAGACAGAGAGTGGCTTAGAGGTTACTAGGGCTAATGGAGAGTGGGCAATGCTGAGTGTTCCTGCTCAGTGTGTCAGAGCTTTGGTTTGGGGTAGTGAAAGGGTTTTTGAAATTACATAGTGGATGATTACACTGAATGCAGTACATGCCATTGAACTGTGTGTTCAAAACAGCTAAAATGAAATTTTGTGCCATACATATTTTACCACAATTTAAAGAAGTTAATGATGTACTAAACCACTTAACTGTTTACTCTAAATGGAGTTATATTACTATGAAGCTGTTAAAAACAATGAAAAAGGGCTGGTAAGATAGCTCAGTGGACTAAGTGCCTGCTTAGACAAGCACAAAGACCAGGGTTCGATTCCTGGCATCACCTGCCACACTGGCCCTGCCCACAGGCACAATGAGCTACAGAGACTGGGCATGGTAGCGCATGCCTATAATCCCAGTGCTGGGAGGCTGAAAATAGGAGCATCGCTACAAGTCAAGCTAGGTGGTGAGACCCTGTACCAAATACATTAAAAAAAAAAAAAAAGGAAAAAAATCACTCTGGTTCTAGGTTACCTTACTGAGCTGTCTACATGGAAGAAGTTACAGCGGACAGTGTAATCCTCACTTCAGTCTGTCTAGTGCACAGGTCTTCCATTTATGGGGCCACAAATGTGTGGCCAGTGCAGTGGGCAGTGGTGCCTGGCTCTGGCCTCTTGGGGTGGGATAGGTGCAGAGGACACTCTTAGATCTGTCCTTCTTTTTTCTGAGAATTACAGTAAAGTTGGGCAGGAGGGTGACAGAACTGAGAGCCAGCATGGTAGAAGGAGCTTTTGAGACCTGTCCTCCCTCTCCAGGCTTGGGAAGGAGCCAGTGTGACAAAAAAACTAGCATAATAACTAGGAGTTGAGGCTGGGTTGATGAGCCACAGCCAGGGCACAAATGAGCTTTAATGATTTATTTTAAGCCTGCGAGTGACATAATTACACTGGCATCCTTATTTACATCAGGAGAGGAATGCAGGAACCCCACCTCTATATTTAGCTCGCTGTTCAACTTCAGCAGGTCATTGGGGACCGTACAGAAAACAGCTTCAGCATGAGGCTCTACATTCTCACAGCTCTTATTTCCAACTTTTAACACATCACCTTTGACTGCCTCAGGGTCAATGTCATTTCCCTGGAAGGAAAGAAGAGAGGTTGTTAACACTTCACAGATTTTCAAGAATGCTCAGAACCCAGAGGAGCACAAACATGCTGCAAGCACAGGCTGCGGCTGTCTGCCAAGCACGTGGTTTTATGGCGCTTGTTTTCATGGGAGTTGAGATGGCTGAAAGGAAGTGTGAGCATTTTGGGGCATTGACTAGGAATTACAGGACAGAGCTTTGGCATGAAATTGAATTTTACAGAAAAAGAAAATCTTCTGTTGCATCTTATATTAAATGATGTCTTAGCGATAATCAGCTTATAACTGTCTTTAGAGGCCAAAGGGATACAGTCTAGAGATTCAGTTGTTGCACCACCTAACACTGCCCAGTGGCCTTGGCCCCACTTCTAGAATCATACTGAGAGCTGGCAAAAACTCATGCTTGGGTCCCACACTTCCAGGGGTCTGATACAATTTCCCTATGCCAACGCATTCCTCTTCTGTTTGAGCTGGGCAGTGTTTTGCATCCTCCTTGTACAGTTAAGTCCTGTACCTAAAAGAGCTCTTTTTCCAAGAAATTCCCTTAAGATAACACATGTTCTTCATTGCAATGTAAGAGGACAATTACATCACCATATATCAAATAACTAAGGGCTGGCAAACTAGCTCAGTGGAGTAAACGCCTACTTGGCCAAGTGCAAGGACCAGAGTTCAATCCCTGGTACCACATGCCATGTCGGCTCCCCCTCCCCTGTGGACATGCTGAACCAGCTACTGAGATCAGGTCTGGTGGTGCACTCTTGTAATCTCAGCCCGGGGGAGGCTGAAAATGGGAGGATCACTATGAGTCCCAGCTGCATAGTGAGGCCCTGCACCAAATACATTAAAAAAAAAAAAAGACCAAAAATCAAATAACTATATAGTTACAGGAAGATTTCTAAAAAAATTTACTCAACCTGACATATTCAGTTAACTGAAGTTATCAGGAATTTTAAAAATATTGGCTTTTTGTTCAACAAACCAATCATGAGCCTCGAGGAAGAAGTACAAGTCTGAGTCTAATTTCCCATATCTACTCTTACCAGTACAATTATTGAATAAGCCATTACTTTCAGAAGAGAGCTACCAAAAACTTCAACTCTATTCCTTATGAACAAAGAACAGCTGGTAGTAACTATAGGCTTGTTACTTTATTTTGTATTAATATTTAGCAAACTGCTTTCGCATACAGTATATCAAGTGAATCACAAAAGATTGGTAGGTAGGTCAGATACTATTCTAGGAAAAGGATCTGAAAGAAGATGGCTCCTATAGCATGAAGCTGGATTCTGAAATGTGATGACCACAAACCATATCCCGATGCCATTTCTTGGGCAGCTTGAGTACTCCATTGATCCAGGCCAGCCACACAGGGCAATTCAACAGAGATGTACATAAATCTAACAGGTCACCTTGGGGCTTCAAATGACAACTTGTTGGGTAGGTCTGAGGAGGGCAAGGGATCACACTAACATATCGGAGGGAATTCAGAGAATGACAGAGAAAAGAGATTAAAGAGCAGGAGGATTTGATTTATGACGGAAGGCCTCGAATGTGTCTTGCTTGCTGAAAGAGTGCTCACGGGTGGGGGAAGGGATATGCACACCCATTTACATTTTCAATCCCCCTTCTAGGTTAGGGTCTGCAGGGTGTTACATACAAAAGCAGGTCATATAGCTGAACAACTGTAGCCTGTTCACACAATCCTACCAGGCAGCACAAAACAAGCAATACTGCATACAAGAAATTACTCTCAGCTTTGTGTGTGTGATTGTTTTAAAAGCTGAGAAGTCTGGGTGCTACAGAAGTGACCTGTGGCCCACGGAAGAAAGCCGATCTCTACTGAAGGCTACAACACTTACTGAAAGTAAAAGCTACATTAACTATGAAAAGTGTATACACTTAGAACTTCCATTACTTACTTTTGTTATTTAGTATTATTCATTATTATTGAATAGAACATTTTGTGAAATCAGTTTAATTCTATGAGCTCTTAAGCAAAGCAACCTAAGAAACTGTCTGATATTTAATCCCTTACACATGTAGAAGTTAGAGTTGATTCCATTTTATCCTGCAGAGACATCAGCCTCCTCCCCAGGCAGGTATCACTATGGTTCCTACTCATATGGTGAGCTAAGGTTCTGGAAAGGACTGGGAAATCAAAATAAATCCAATTCTATTTGATGCAGAATTCCTGACCACCTACTGTGTGCTGTACACAGACAGGCTCAGCCACCAGGAATACATAGATGAACACAAGTCTGTTCCTGTCATGTTAAAGTGGATACATTTCTAAAATAAATGCTAGTGAACCCAACTCTGTCACATCAGGATGTACCTGGTCCACTTCCTCTCGAACTCTGAGCAGATAGGATATCACATTTCTACTCAGAATGCGGACCTACATTAAGCTATGAAAAGCTATACACTTTTCATAGCTTAATGTAGCTGCATGTGTGTGAAAGCTACAGAACAGAGTGGAAGTGGAAGTGGTAGTAGCAGTATCTGCAGACTAGCACTGTAAGAGAAAGGGTCTGGGCTGTCTGCACCCTCAGGTGGCCACAAGACAGGCTGAAGAGAGTAGGCAAGAGCAGCAGGTGCAGGTTAGCAGCTGGGCCCAAAAGGCAGTTCAGACCAGGGATGTGAATGGCTGAAAATCAGAAAGTTGCTGTTGTTGGGGGTGATGTTTATGTTTCACCTAGGGAGTGTGAGTCCCTCAAGTTAGAAGCCGGGCTGAAAACTGTCACACAAAGTTTCAAAACTGAGTTTCACAATGTATCAACAGGCAACTGAGGGACAGATTCCCTGGATGTTTGAGGAAAGTAAGGCAAACCAAAATTGTGTTGGGTTTTTGCCAACTGTGTAGGAGGCCTCGCCACTTACTCGCCTGAAGAACCTCCCCACTTGGCACTAGGGGGCCATGGGTGTTGCCAGTGTGCCCTGGAGTGTATTTTTTCACAGAATTCCTATTAATGTTTGCAGCACACGGAAGTACTGTTTGACAGTAAGGTGTACACGCTGTCACACAAGAATCAGTCTTGTTACTGGGGCAGACGGCCTTGGGGAGAGCATCCTTGCTTTCTGTCTCCTCTGGAGTGAGAACTGGCAGTGACTGGATCTGGTCTATAGTTCCAGGTAGGGGTCAGAGGTGGGGGAGGGGGAGAAGAGAACTCCTGGCTGCCTCTGGCCAGCAGGTGGGTTGGGCTGGCTTAGAAGGATGTGCCCTTTTAGAACTTTTCGACGCAATGCCCCATCATTGATGCCTGACCTGCACCTGAGATTTCAATATCTGCTCTGGTATTCAGCACACCTGAGTCCCTGATCTCTGTTTTTGTTTATTTTCCTACCTCCTTTTCCTGTTGAACTGAGTTTTCCAGACTGAAATTTTGAGCATGTCTGCTCCTAATATTCCTATATACTCCGGAGTAAGATGAACTCTTATTATCATAAGATGAACCAAAAGCCGGGCATGGTGGCACAGGCCTGTAATCCCAGCACTTGGGAGGCTGAGGCAGGAGGATTGTTGTGAGTTCAAGACCAGCCTGAGCTACAAAGTGAGCTTAAGGCCAGCCTGAACTGCATAGTGAGACCCTGTCTCAAAAAGACAAAAAAAAAAAAAGATGAACCTATGTCAGGGAAGTGACAGCCAGCACCGAGTGCTCTGCCTCTGTGCTGTCTATACCATATACTCATGCACAGAATGTCAGATAATGAGGCAATTACAGAACATATCTGCTTTCTTTAAGTAAAATTTTAGATATTTTTAGAAAGCTTAGTGTTACTTCACCTAAAGAACTGTATTAATGAGTACATACCATAGCTTTATTTATTATGAAAAGCTTTTCTATTTTGGAAGGTATTTCAGTACACAGTAAAAGAAAGTTAACAGGAGATGCAATGTAATTTTAGTGGAATGTGGACTCAAGCAGCTTAAAGGCAGTCCTACTTTTGTTTGCTCCATAGGTGACCTAAGACAAAAAAGGTATCTTTGTGTCAATTTGCTTATAAATGCAGATAATCTCTGCTAACCTCCCATGTATGAGTCAAGTGAAATAACCTATGTCAAAGTACTGCATGAACTGTACAATTCCTCACAGTTGTCAGTGGTTGCTGATAGGGACTTCATGTCCTACTACTGTGCGCCTCTAAGGAGATAGCTACATTTGATGCCCACCATCTAGAGCTGGGCCACTAGCCTTGACCATAACTATCTCCTACATCTATCGGGCTTTTGATTTGCGCTGAGGAGTGCCTCATCTCTGGGCCCTGTTGTGTGCTCTCGCCCTAACCTTGACTGCGTTTCATCCGTGGTATAGTCACTGTTCATAGCCAACGCTCACAACTGCAACTGGAGATTATTTCTATCCTTTCTTGGCCAAGGAATCTTCTCAGACATGTCTGATGGTGAGCATGAGCTTTTCCTGGGCATGAAGAGTAACCCTCCCTCTACACATATGGTGTCTCCACAGTGCATTCATCAATGAAAGGTCAATGTACTTTCCCCTCACGAGCGGTAGTTGAACAAACACTTGGCAAAAACATAGCTCATCCAGGAGAGTTTGTTCTTTGTTTTCTTTTTTTTTTTCATGTTTCATTTTTCTTTGCATCTTCTCTAAAGGAGGCAGAAGTTTTAATGGATCAACTTTAGAAATTAATAAATAATTAAATTTCTGTCACAACAGCCAAAGTGTGGCGAGCCCCTCTGAGAGGCTGAGGCAGGAAGATTGCAACTTAAGAGCCCAGACTGGGCAACTTAGCAAGACCCCATCTCAAAAGGCTGGAAATGTAGGTCACTGTGGGGCCAGGGTTTAATCTCTATATAAAATTTGTTTTTGTCATAAAAATACTCACACATCTTAGATTTCCTCTTACACTTAGGGAAAATGGAGCATAAGCATTTATTGAGTCATCCTAAAACAACTATCCTAGTCTGTCCCTTACCTTAGGAAATTACTGCTCTGTGTTATATATGTCTTATAAAATGAGAGCAAATTCCTACAGCATCACGAAAAAAGAATGTTTCTGTGTCTGTCTCCAGAGACCCCAGGCCGTGGTGGAAAACAGTAATAGGCTGAGGATGATGTCAAATCACATTTTTCTTGGTTCATCAGTTTTGTACGATGTTGAATAATGGGTATTTAATTTATAAAATAGGAACTTTTCTCTTCTGTACAAAACCTTGTGTAGAAGGGCAGATAAAGAACCATTTCTCCCTAATATGTCCATTATAGATACAGGAACACAAAATGGAATTTCTTTGGGCATAAAACTATTTGCAAACAAACCTTTTGTTTTCCATGAGAAAAACCAAACAGAGCCTTTCAAATGGCAAGCATAGTAATTGTTGAAAGCAAAGGTCATACTAGATTAATTTTATTGAAAAAAAGTGATAAAAGCTCTTTCTGCTTTTCTAAAACTAATTAAAGCAGCAGATGAAAGAGCTACGCTGGGGTAAGCGTGCTGCCCACCGAGGCAAGCGTCCTCTTCTTTTCATGCTGGGCTTGCTTAGTTACTGCACAGAGCACAACTGTGAGGTCAGTGAACTCACATGAATATGAACGTGTGCCGGGGGGGGGGGTGTGGATGACATTGCGTTGATAAAGCAGTAAAACTTCAGTGGAAACATATCACTTAGATGGAAATGAGCCAGGAGAGCCCATATTAAATCACCACATGGCCTCGCCTATTGCTCTGTTTGTAGTTGCATTCATGTGATCTTTCAAGAAAAAATTCTCAATGTCTGAAAGAACATGTTGAAGGATAAATATTTTGCGCTTTTTTATTGGCTGGGTTATGGATAACTAACATCTTAACGCTGCTGCTATTCTATTGTCTTTCAAAGTGAAAATGACAAAAGCTACACAAGAGCTGTCACTCTGCTCTGTCACTATTTTATCACTTGTCAAACTGGCTCCGCGCTTCTTCATTTGCAACAGGCTGGCTTAGAAAAGATGATCTGCTACTGTTACGGCTTGTGTCTAGATGTGTCCCCACAGCCTCATGTGGTCCTAGGGGGGCTTTGCCACAGGCGGCTGCAGGAGGAGCGTGTGCTGCTGGGATGAATGACCTGTGAGCACTGAATCAGCCCACTGATCGGCTTGGCACTGCCCTGATCCCGACAGCCTGGACATGGTTAAGAGAGGAAGAAGGAAGTTGCTAAGGCCCCTTGCTTGCTCTGCTGCCTTCTGCACACTGTGACCACCTTCTCTGTGATGCTCTCTGCCTTGAGCCACCCTGCCCTAGAGCCTGTTGACTATAGACTGAAACCTCTGAAAATTGGGACCCAAATAGAGCTGTCCTCCTTTAACTTTGGGCATCAGGTATTTTGTTTCAGAAAAGTAACCACGATAATTTTTTTCTATTAAAGTACATTTAGAGGCTCATATATTCCTTTTAAAAAATGTATTTAGGACAGGGTCTACAGGTCCTCACTACTAGATTGGACTTGTAGTGATCCTCCTGTCTTCAGCTTCCCAAGTGCTGGGATTACAGGTGTGCGCCATCACACCCAGTCTCAATCCAGTCTTATTATGCCTCGGGGATGGTGCACAGCATGCCAGGGATAGAACCCTGGTCCTTAAAGCAAGCATATTACTCCAAACATAACATATTCCTATGGTAGTATAAATCCAGTTCCATTTATAAATCAGTTTAGAAACAAAAACTCCAAATATCATGAAGAAGTAAAGAATGACAATTGGTGTTCTTGCTTTCATGGTCTTTTATCTTTCACCTTGTGATGAGCACATTTAGCTGGTGCCTTCAGAGAACCCGTGTAACACTATCAGGATAACGTTACAGATTTGTGTCCTGTGTTTACTACTATTTCTATTTAATAAAAATATTTAATGCTGCCAAAAAGTATAAAAATACAGTAGGAATGGAAGTACAATACTAAGTAGTCTGCTCATTTCTTTCTTTGGCATCTTTCTACATGTCACATGCATCAAAAATGCGCAGCATCACAGTGAAGTCGGGGCTCTGCAAGTCTTTGGCTGGCGAGTGGGCTTCGGTCTCAATCTTCACAATGATGGTTCAAAACTTAAAGCTGCAGAGTATTCGTCATGCATGAACATGTAGGTGTCTGTCAGTCTCGGCCTTTTTCTCCTTGGTTCACCCTCATTTAGCCTCTGTTTCATCTGCTACCCCTTTCTGAGCCATTGCTGCCTTTCTATCCTCTTGAATGCATTTCCACAAAACACTCTTGCTGCTCTTCTGCACGGGCCCCTGTGTCTTGGAAGACAGCCCCATGCCCTGGTCCCTGGGCATCTGCTCCTCCTCAGGACCTGCTCTGTTACCACAGAATGTCTCAGGCACGCCTGTGTTTGGTAAGTGATTCAAAGCAGGAGATACATCTTCCTTAGAAGGCTCTCTCTGCCCTTTCTGTGTATTTGAATCTTCCTTTATACATTTTGCTTTCTATTGTGGCCATTGTAGAGAATCTGAGTTGGTCTGGAGTCAGAATCAGTCCCACTTGATATTTCTGCATGTTCAGTAACACTTGCTTAATGTTAATGTCTTCTCCTTTCTCCATCAGAATAAGACAGGTGTCCTCTAGAGAGAAGGGGCCAGAGCACTCAGTGTCTGTGCTGCAATTGGCATCCGTAGGCCCAAGGTCAGGGTCCAGAGAGCCAGATTCTCCTACTTTACACAAGAAATTGAGAAATGAAGCTGGTGACTTGGGGACTCCAAAATCTGGCCAGGTAGTATAATGAAAGTGAGGTACCGTTGTGGTTTCATCATTATGATATTTTCTAATTGTAGTAGATGTAGCATATATGACTTTACCTTCTCACAAGAGTTTTACTCTGAATCTTGTTTCTTTAAACACCATCTCCTGGTCATCTGTTGGTCAATACTATGCACATCTAACTGACTTTTCCTCCACAACTTGGTTTAGTAGGACAACTGCTTTGGACTTTTTGCTGCCAACCATGAGCCTGAAATGGCATCAGGTATTAAGACGGGGACCCTGTGTTAAGATGTGACTTCTCTGTGCCTCTCCCATGTCAACTAAGCTGGCACTGATGTCATCATTTTCAGTACTTTGCAGTTTAACATAGCTGTGGTCATATGGGCTCACATCTCTGTATCTGTTTCAATTTCTGTTTTCTGGAAACTTTGCCTCTCTATGAGGATAGTCATGGGACACATTCCTAATTTCCAGGTTTAGTGGCTACTAGTGACACTGTGCATCCAGCTCCTTGAACTCCCACCCAATGTTGGCGTGCATAGTGCTGGAGTGAGCACAGCCAGCTCAGCCAATGGGCCTGGGTCCTGCACGATTGGTATGCTGGTGCTGCAGCCTTTCTACTTTTAGATATATGCACAGGAAATGTTTTTAAATGCTTCATTAAAAAGCAATCCATACCCCATGCTGTGTGGGCCCCGCCCCCAGGGTGTGCTGAGACAGGGACTGAGACTGGGTGTAGAGATGTGTACCTCCAGAGCTTGGGAGGCTGAAAATGGACCCTGTAGATGCTGTACTAAATACACTGGAAAAAAAAAAGGGGGACCGGGGAGATGGCTCAGTAGAATAAGCACTTCCCTGACAAGTGCAAGGGCCTGAGTTCAATCCCTGGTTCTGACCAAAAAAAAAAAAAAAAAAGCAATCCACAGACAAACTTACCTTTTGGTATTATGCAAATAATATTTGTTTTTTAGACATATTTGCAGATGTGGCATAAGATATAAAGGTCAAGAACAATGATTCTATTCACATAGCTATGAAATCAGTGAAGTTCATGGTGATTATTTAAGGGACCATTTAAATAGTCCTTACCTTAATTTCCAGTACATTCCCATTGCCCATCGAAATCACCACTGGCTTTTCAAAGTGCTTAAAGATGGGATTATGTACGTAAATGAGATCGAAGTGTTTGGAAAGGACCCCATCCAACATGAAAAAGGCTTTGGTCTTCAGGGGGAGCTGCAGGTCCAGCTGCTGCAATGAAGGCGTGGTGCAGCAGATGATTTCTGCACTGGAGCGATGCTGGCAGGCCTACAGGAAGACAGGTATCCACATCAACAGATGTAGCCTGACATAACAACTTTCGTGTTTCACAACTTCACACAATCAACTGAAACCACAGAATTGTCAAAAGAATCTGCATTTAGCTTCCTGATGTTGAAGAAAACATTTCTGGAAACAGGAAAGACACATTTTCCCAACAGCCATTCTTCGAAATACCACAGAGCTTCCTTTGCCTAGAGTATGCTCTGCTGGCCAGGCTGCAAGTTCACTTTATTTTCCCTTGAGGGTTTCTGGAGCACCTATGGCTGAGTTGTAGCTGGGCTCTGGGGGTTGGCGATCCTTGGCTCAGATTCTAGCTTCCATTCGAGCTGTGACAACTGACGCAAAGATCTTACTCTGTTTCCTTACATGGAAATTAAGAGTAAAATTTTATTTATAATGCAAGATACTACCTGGTAAAGTGCTTTGTGCCTCACTGAACTCCATATGCTTATTGTTGTGACTTATATAGTCAGAATATATTATTGTGCTTTAAGCATTTTATTATTGTCAGGTCCTGTGCAAAATGCTTCACAAAGTTGTTCTTTATTCTATCTTTTTGAGACAGGATCTTGCTATGCAGTTTAGGATGGCCTTAAGCTCACTTTGTAGCCAAGCTGGTCTCAAACTCACAAGGATCCTCCTGCCTCTGCCTCCTGAGTGCTGGGATTACAGACATGTGCCGCCACGCCCAGCAAAGTTGTCCTTCTGAGAATCCCACAGGTGAACGCTCTGCACATGTTGTTTAGAGATGAAGCTGGAGCTTCTCAAAAGTATTTCCTCAGACCCAGGTCACACATTTCTGAGAAGATAAGGTCCATAAATCCTAGGCCATTAATACCAATACTCACAGTATGCTCACCCTAGCCAGCTATCTTGAGCTCATTATATCATCTATACGGGTCAATTTTTTTCCTGTACTCTATTCTACAAAGATTCTGCTATTGTTATTTCATGCCCTTTCATCTTTCATTTCAAATCTTCCCCTTTGAAACTATGATTTATGGAATTTTGGAAAATGTGGTTTCCTTTTGATTATACTTAGGCTAAAACTAGCAACACAAAGTGATAAATTTAAGGTTAAATGGTTGCTTTCCCCCAAGGAAAAGATAAACAAGCAACAACATCCCTTAGATTTCCTTTGCTTTAACAAGTTTAGTTGGAGATAAAACAATTACTTATGCTCACAATAGAAAAAGCCTCAGGATATACATAAAAAGCACAAACAGAATTTGGTGTTCATTATTTTCTTTTAAAAGTAACTGAAAAATTATTCTATACTAAAGAATGTATATGGTAAGCAGGCAAAACTGGCAGATACAATGTGAATTAAAAATAAATCACTGAGTTTTATATCAAATTAATATTATACTGCTAAAAGCTATTTTTTTTTTTCATTGCTTGGGATCGACTCCAAGTCCTGTGCTTGTTAGGCAAGAGCTGCCCCTGAGCTACATCCTCAGTGCTGTTCCAGGCATCTTGGAAATGAATGATCTTACTGCCTGTTACCACAGTATCTCTTTACTAACTTCAGCTTTGAAACTACACAATAGACTGTAGGCAACTGGGTTACAATGTGCTTTAACCAATTAATACACATTTTGTTAAAAAGTTTTGTTACTGTCTTATGGTGGTGCTTTTTTTTTTGTCTTTGTTCTTTCCTCTTTAAAATAAAAGAAGCTTACTATTTTTCTTTAAAAATATTTAAATTCACTGGCATGAAAGTCACTGAGGCTGGATCTACCTATCTAAACCAGACCTGACCATGACTTAATGATAAATGGGCTCAGGTCTTCATGGTCATCTTCAAGTTCTATGTCGGGGCACAAGGAAGGGACACATTCCTTTCTTACGAATTTCCAAAACACAACAGTAAAATAGTATACAGCACATGCAGCCAGTGAATTTTCATTCCCATACAAATCTCATGCATAGTTTTACTGTACCAACATGTTGGTTTGTGGCTGAAAACAATAGAAATTTACATTTCCAGCTATGTAAACAGATTAAACTTTTTATCTTCTGCTATGGTTTGACTCTTTGGAAACATGTATCTCTTATGCCTGACACCTAAAGGGTTTTTTTAAAAAATTTGATTATAAATAAGTGAATGAAGGTGAGTAGATCTTTGAATCATTTTAATGCTGGTAAGGGAAGAGAAAGTAAATTTAGCCACAATTTTAATAATAGAGACTTGCTATTAATTAGATAATCTAACAATTCCACAGATTTCCACTTTAAAAAGTCACATGCCAACACCAAAGGGGGTTATTGTTATTCTGATTTGGTTAATGAAAAATTGCTGCGCTTGCTTGTGGGGAACTGACATCCTCTAAATTAATAGCAGTGGTATTTTAACTTTGTTTGTGGCCATGTGTGGGGACTAGCTTCAAAGCCCTTTACTTTATGCTGTGAGTCCCTAGAGCACAATCTCTTAGGAATATGATAAAAATCTAATAAGACCCTTTAGAGGTGATGCAATGTGGCTGATTGAGAAGGTCAAGAAAAATCTCATTTGAGATGACCTTATTGTTTGGTGATTTAGTTTGACATTTTTAGCCTCAGATTGGTTTTCGTAATTAAAGAACACAGTGGCTTTGGTCTTCAAGAAATATTGGATGGGGAATCTCAAAGAAAGTGCCATAATTCAATCAATCACCTACACAATCAAGACTATGTTTGAGCTGGAGCACTCAGGACTTTCATTCTAAGTCGAGTGAACCAGTCCAACTAGATTCTAGCATCTTGTAAGGAACCTCAACAAAAGGTACACAACTTGGAAACAATTCCCACCTTAAGGTTTTGACTAAAACTGCTAATATTGACCTGTTGAAATTGGGAGAACATAAAACAGATTAATCATTTTTAAGGAGGTATTCAGTCAAAGTCAAAATGGCCTTACAAATAAAATAAGGAAAGGCCTAGAAATGACAAACAACATCCACACTTGAGGACATGTCGCACTCTAGTGCTGTTTCTTTTTCTTTCTTTCTTTTTTTTGTGGCACCAGGGATTGAACTCAGGATCCTGTGCTTGCCAGGCAAGCACTTATTCTACTGAGCTATCTCCCTGGCCCCACTAGTGCTGTTTCTTAGTACTTAATAATGTGCTAACAAAGGCACAAGACTGGTTAAAGAATGAGGGAGGTAAGAAAACATTGGCTCTTTTGCTGGCTACAAAGACCAGGATGCTGCTCTGAGACCACAGACCTCATCTAAAAGCTTTCTTAGGAGAGGGTCCATATTCTATGTGGAATTACAAAGGCCCCACAGAAGAATGCCGTGATTTCTATTTACACAGATTGTCTTTTAAAAAGTGCTTCAAGTGGGTAATCTTTACTGGTGTCTAAACATTGTATTTACATCATCCTAAGATGCTAAACAGCCTTAGCTGCTGAATTACAAAAATACACAGCAAAGAAGGTAAGTAGTGAATATGGAAGGCAAATCAAAATGTCCCCTGTGCCCTGAACGTCAAGGCAGAGGCAGGGACACAGAGCTCTGAGGGGAACTATCTCTCCAAGGACTCACCACTGTGTAGTTCTTTCCTTCTTCATGCACATTTATTACCAGTCTTGGGATGCTGACTGAATTCAGGTTTTTTCCAACCCCTGTTATCGTGCTCCCACCACTGGCAAAATAAAATAGAAAAATGGTACTATTGAGAGGTGCTTTCCACTGTATACTCTAAGAGAGGCTCAATTTTATCTTCCATGCAAAAATTACATGAGGAATAATTGAGGGGCAATTCTTCATTGGAAACAACTCATTCAACTTGAAAATACTTTTAAACATTTGTATGTCATAAGCTAAAGAAAGGCCTCTAGATTTTTTAAAAATTTATTTAGTACAGGGTGTACAGGATTTCACTACACAGATCAGACTCGTAGTGATCCTCCTGTTTTCAGCCTCCCAAGCACTGGGATTACAGGCATATGCCACCACGTCCAGTCTCAGTCACCATCTTAGCGGTTCCAGGGACAGGGCCAGCACAGCATGCCTGGGACTGAATCCTAGTCCCTGAGCCTGCCTAAGCAGGCACTTTAGTCTGCCAAGTTATCTGGTGGGCGCAGGCCTCTGTATTTTTATTCACCAAATATACCAAAGAAATATTTGGTAAGCAATGGCTATAACTCATCCAGATGGCCGACAATGACAAAAGATCTACAAGGTGTTTTACATGGTTCCAGGGTAAATCCTGAGGGGATTTGACTGACCTTGTCAGACAGCAAAAGTTATAGTTTTAAATATACAGGTCTTGCTTTAATTTGGTCTTAACCATCCAGCAGAAAAGTGTGACTATGAGGTATAAAAAGTAAAGCTATATATATTTCTTTCAAATCATCCTTAGGTCCACTGTTTTGTATACCTACCAGAAGCTCTTACTCACCTAATGAAAGATTTGGTCGGATGAATTTCATAGACGATGGGGTCATCCTGGTAACTGAAGCTGCCAGTCTCTCGGTTGGCTAAGTCAATTTTCAACTTAACAGGAAACTCAGCTGGAATGGTTTGGGCTGGTGTGTAACACTCGAGAGTATCACTTGATACACTGAATGACAGATAAACAAGAAAATGCACCTCAGCTTTCAAGGTACACATCACTCAGAATTGTATCATAAAGCAAAGCACAGAACTCCATGGTGCCTAAGTGAGGATTTCCTGTTGTGGTCCAGAAAAAAAGCCCTGTTTAGGGCAGGCTATGCACATCTGGCTGGATCCTGAGCTGCGCTGTTGAAGGCCATCCTTAACCCCCAAACATCTGGTGTGCTAAGCTACCTTTAAAGCACCACTGGTCCCTGAGTCAGATGGTCTGTTTCCAACTCTTAGAAGCAGACATGGAACCTCCTTTCCAGCCGAATCGCTCTCATTTCTGTCCTCCCCAATGTGACTTCTAATTTTAAATCTTCAAGGAAATGGTCATTTTAACTTACTGTCAATTACCAGAACCTCAAGTTCACTATATCGCTAGGATATTGAGAAATGGCAATACAAAGCCGGGATGGAAAAACACAACTGAAAAGTGGGATTAAGGGTAGAAAACCCACCACAAGAGGATAGAATTGTGTCTTGCCACCAGGAAGATAAACAACAGTCAAACATCTTGATTTTTTTTTTTTTTTCAAATTAGAAAGAAAACACTCAGCTTGATTTTTTTATGTGTAAATATGAATCCAACTTGGCAGATACAACAAAAAATAAATTTACACCTTTTTAAAGTGCATGTTTTTCCACCAATTGAAATGTGTCTAGAATTTCCACTGTTCAGGTACTTTCCAGTTAAAGTAAGTAAAGTGCCACCAGCTTTAGGACCATAGCTTGGCGAGATGCTTGTTATTATAGGATCCTGAATGGGAGATAAAAATAAAGCAATGTCATTGTTAATTGTATGACTCCAAAAAAGTTAAGTGACAACTAAACATCTTAGTTCATGAGAAAAGTGACACTTAGACTTACTACATAGGAGAATGAACTGTATTGTGTTGCTCCACGACTGTTGGAAATAATTATTGTCATATTGAAATTTTCATTCCTCACAGGGCCAACTGCACATTTCAACCTGGAACAAAACAATCTGATATGTGACAAATCCGAAGGTATTTTCCAGCATAGTTGCTTTTTTTTATGATTGGACACTAACTTAACATTGTGAGCTGTCTATTCTGAATAGCAAGCAGAGATTTGCAGTGAGAATTAAAGTTGAAAATTATGTAATTCTACTTCTGTACTATTAAGCTTAACCTTTTTTTAACTTTATGCCAATAAATTTTATTATGTGGATGAACTAGATATGTGTTTTATAATTTCAGTTTATTTTGAAGAGTAAAAACAAAAGTAAGAACAAAGATAGAAACAAAGACAGAAACAGGGTAGCATACAATAATACATATGTTACAGATTTTCAAAACAAGAATAGCTGATTAACAATAGTTGATAGAGTATCTATTTTTATTGCCAAGTCTGTTGCTCAGATTAACAGATATAGTTATGAAAGATTGGACATATGGTTGAATGTTACTGTTGGCTTTCAAGAAATCTTAAGATTTTTGTTCTTGTTGCTTTTTCTTTTATTTATGAAGCTTAACTTTACATTGACTATATAGGGTTTATATAGGGAACACAGGAAATGGTAAGCCTCCTCACTGCTGACTTTACCCACTGAAAAGTGCATTGTAAAAAAGTGCATAATAACTCAAGCCTGTAAAATTGTAGAGATAATGTTGGCATATTTAAAATAAAGTAATGATATTTTAATAGCCTATAAAAATGGGATAGGCCAAGTTTCCCTCATCGAAGTGTATCAACAGGTACATTTCTATGGTTTCAATCATCACACGTTTAAATCACTTAGAGAACACATAGGGAGATAGCTCGGTGGACTAAATGCTTGCCTGGCAAGCTTAAGAACTTGAGATTGATCTCCAGTACTGCAATCGATGTGGGCCACCAGAGGAGAGCCATGCTGGCCCTGAAACTGGGTGTGGTGGCAAACCCCTCTATTCCCAGTGCTGGGGAGGCTGACACAGGAGGATCACTATGAGTCAGAGCTGCATTGGGAGACCCTGTACCAAATAAATAAATAAATAAATAAATAAATACTTAAAGAATAAATGAAATGTGATGGGGTTTGCATAGAATAAGTTTTTGAATCAATAATCTTAAATTCTGGAAAAGTTTAAGTATAATTTATTACATTAAATAGGATCTAACAGAAGAGACTGTTTCAGACTTACTAATTTATAATGCAGCAATTAAGAGTTGGAGAACATACAAGGGAATTTCTATAATGAATTTGTTTTGCCATTGAGCTAACAACTATGACATTACTTGATGTTCTGTCTTATGAAATGAATAGATGAGATTTTTTATAATTTTTCATAACCCCTGATTAAATCTAAAATAATCATTTGCTAGAATAGGTCCAGCCACATAAAGATTCAGCCAATAAAAATGATATTGTTAGTATATAATAACTAATGATTTCTTGATTCTCTGCTCATTACAGAACTTAGAATTTATAGAAGATACATGTAGAATAAGCACAGCTTCTGGTCCAGAAGATCCATGTTGGAAGGACCAAGAGGGTCTTCCTGTCTGGATTACTTCTGCTAAGCCATACTCCATTCTCAGAATATCACATATTTGCTTTGTAAAATACAAATGATACTTCTACCTCCCAGGATTTTGGGTTGACCAACTGAGTTACACTCCATACAGTACTCTGCCAATAGATATTATTTGAATGTAAATTTAAGTTCATTCAAAGTCTCAAGAGGGCCGGCCAGATAGCTCAGCAGACTAAAGCACCTGCTTAGGCAGATGCAGGGACCCAGGTTCGATCCCTGGCAAGCTGTGCCAGTCCTACCCCCAAGGGTGCTGAGTCAGTGTTTGAGACTGGGCATGGTGGTGCATGCTTATAACCTCAGCGCTTGACAGGCTGAAATCAGGAGGATCAGTATGAGTCCAAGCTGTGTAGTGAGGCCCTGTACTAAATAAATACAAAAATTAAAAAAGAAGCAGTCCAGAAAAAGGTGATTGCATGGCATTACTGTACTTGAAGGTTCAGCAAATGAATTTACAAGAGGAGGCATGTATTAAGCAGTTTACTGACTTTCTAGAAATAGCCTATTGATACTACACATAAAGACTAGACTACCTTTCTTTCAAACATACCCAGGTATTTTTTGAAGAGCTGCTACAGTAATGGTGCAAAAGCTCCCTCCGTGCTGGATTTGCTGTTCTGTAACCGGGCCACACCACTTTCCTCTTTCCTTAATCCTTGTACAGTATTAAAACAGCAAAGTAAACCCCCAAGTAGGGGTTCCCAGGGATAGCCATCAGTGGGTTGGAACCTGCTGATGCTGCCCCTGGAGGCAGAAGATGGCTAATGTGGAGGACCTGAAACCTCATGAAGACTGGACATTTTGCCAGCTCAGGCCTTTACAGGGAGCTCCCGAGAGTCCCGTCAGATGGGAGTCACCCAGTCACTGGGCCTTGCTGCTTAAAGCAAATATCTGCACTCAGCAGAACTCAATGTCTTTGTTGTTTCTTAATAAATCTGGGGCTTGGAGTCATTTTTGGGCTTCACTCCACTCTGCTGAAGAGCTATGTCCTCCCCTTCCTCCCACCCCCCATACACAGGCTCTTGCATCTTAACTCATCTTTCTAACAGGGTTTGCTGCCTCAAACTCAGTACACAAGGAGTGTGACCTGCCAAGGCTCCCTTTCAACTCAAGATACTAGCTTTTGAAGAATTTTTTTTTTTTTTTCCCAGAACCGGGGATTGAACTTAGGCCCTTGTGCTTGCCAAGGAAGTGCTTATTCTACTGAGCCATCTCCTCATCCTCTAGAGAACATTTTTAACAAGCATTCAAAGACAACACCTGTCTCCAAGCACACCCCACAAAGCCTGTTAAAAATCCTTACGTATTCATTGTGCTCTCACTTAAGGTCAAGGTGCAGCTCTCATTTCCAAGGAATACTTCGGTTTTCTTTAAATCAAATTTATTATTCTTCCTGAATCCGAAGTCCCAGCCACATATGGTCAATGTTGTCCCTCCTTCAGTTGGTGCAGTAGTTGGAAAAACCTACAAGGACAATATAGAACTTACTTTCAGACCTTTTTTTTTTTTTTTTTTTTGCAGTACTGGG
>PVKA01021852.1:0-37989 GCA_004027165.1 Ctenomys sociabilis
ACCTGTAAATATAATTTCATGTATGCACCTTGTACAGTACCAAAACGTTATGAAAACAGTTTGCAATGTATTAATTCATAGACTCTGTATGGTTAAGGTGTCTTGAAACTGTCTGATTGACATTTGTATTTTAATAAAATAAAAATAAATGGAAAAAAATAAAAAAAAAAGAAATTGAAGAGGATACAGTTCTTTTAAGCTCACTACTGAAGGCAGTATTTGTCTAATAACAAAAACAGAGAATGACCCAACCAAAAAAAACAGAGCTACAAATCAATCTCTCTAATGGACATAGATGCAAAATCTATCACATGCTAGCAAGCAGAATGGAGCAAATCATCAAGAAGATTGTACATCATGACCATGTGGGATTCATCCCAAGAACGCAGGGATGGTTCAATATACACATATCCATAAGTGTAATATATCACATCAATAAAACCAAAGACAAAAATCACATGATCATCTCAATAGATGCAGAAAAAGCTTTTGACAAGTCCAACACTGATTCGTGATAAAAATCCTACAGAAAATCAGAATAGATGGTCTTTACATCAACCTGATAAAACCCATCTATGACAAACCAAAGCAACAACATATTAAATGGACAAAAACTGAAAGACTTCACTAACAAATAATAAGACAAGGATGCCCACTGTCACCATGCCTGTCTAATACAGTTCTGGAAACAGCCAACCAACGAGATAAGAAAAAGATAAAAGGACTAATGATTGGAAAGGAAATGAAATTATTAATTGCACATGATATGATACTGTACATAGAAAATCCCCAAAATTCCACAAAGATACTTGTATATTTAATAACTAAATATAGTAATTAGGAGAATACAATGTCAACACTGAAAAATCAATAGCATTTTGTCCATTAACAACAAACACATTGAAAGAGAAATTATGGAAATCATGCCTTTCAGAATAACATCAAAAAAATGAAATGATTAGGAATCAGTCTAACAAAGGAACCAAAAGATTTCTACAGTGAAAATTATAGTACTCTGAAAAAAGAGATTGAATAGGATTTCAAAAAATTGAAAGATATTCCTCTTTCCTAGACGGAACAGCCAACATTGTGAAAATAGTCATATTTCCAAAATTATTATAGAGATTCATTGCAATACCAAAGAAAATACCATTAGTCTGCCTCAAAGATCCAGCAAAAGCACTCCTAAAATTAGTGGAAACATAAGAGATCTACAATATCAAAAGTAATCCTGCACAACAAAGAAAAGGCAAGAGGCACTGTAATCTCTAACTTGAAATTATATTACAGACTACTGTGATAAAATAAGCCTGGTACTGGCAAAAAAATTTCTGAGGATAAATGGAACAGATTCAAAGATGCAGACATAAAAGCCATTGTATCTTCAACAAAGGGGACAAATACTTTCACTGGGAGAAAGCCTCTTTAGTAAATGGTGCTGAAAAAACTGGCCTTTTACCCACTAAAGACTGAAATTAGACCCATGTCATGCAATAAACTATTATCAACACGGATGGAAGATTTAAATATAAAAACTGAAACATTAAGTCCATTGGAAGCAAAATTAGGTAGAAATCTTGAAGACCTAGGTGTAGGTAGTTTATGAATAAAAACCAAACTGCATGTGGAGTATTTCAAAGAATCAACAACTGAGATCTCATATTTTTGAAGAGTTTCTGCATGAGCAAAGAAATCACCAACAAAGTAAAAGTAAAATCCATGATTTTGGAAAAACTTTCAGCCAACTGTCCCTCAATCAAATAATTTCTGTCTAGAACCCATAAAGAATTTTTTTTTTTAAAAAAACTAAATTCAAAGACTCAATAAAAAAGAGCAGCTGTGATGGATATGCACTTGTCACATGAAGAGATACAAATAGCAAATAAACAGATGAAAAATGTTCATCATCATCAGTCAAACAAGAAATGCAGGGGCCAGGGAGATAGCTCAGCAGAACAAACACTTGCCTGGCAAGCATAAGGTCCTGAGTTCAATCCCTAGTACCACCAAAAAAAAGTGCAAATTAAAACAATACTGAAATTCCATTGCATCCTAGAAAGAATGGCTATGGTCAAGAATTCAACCAACAGCAAATACTGGAGGGGCTGTGGGGGAAAAGAAAACCTCCATTAATGGAGGGAGTGTAGACTGGTATAATCACTATTGAAATAAATGGAGTCCTCAAAAACTAGCACTAGAGGTCCCATTCCACTGAACTATCCCTACCTTGGTATTTTTTTCAGAACTGAAAGCATCATACCATAATGATATACATGCAACCATGTTTATACCAGCACAATTTGTCGTAGCTAAACTTTGGAATCAACCCAAATCCCCATAAACTGATGAATGGATGAAAAAGTGTGGTGGTTTTGGATGATGGAGTATTACTCAGCTATAAAAAACAGATAAACTTAAGCCTTTTTAAGACAAATGAATGTAACTATAGGGCATACTCTTAAGTGAAACAAATGAGACCTGCATGTATAAACATCATATTGTCTCACTAGTATAAGAACCTCAAAGTATGAGTAAAATCTGAAAGGTACAATAGGTACTGTGAAAGGAAAAGAAACTGTTCAAAGGAAAGAGCACCTAGGGTGAGGAAAAGGACAAGAAAAAGAAGGATGAAAGGGAAAAAGATATATTTATGTCTATACACTGGAGAGCTTAAATAATTGAATGGATGATTTCCACTGATCTTTGGAAAGGAGCAATTTAATGCTTTCTTTCTCTTCACTTTCTCGTAACTTTTAAAATCAATTTTCTATGCTTATATCTGGTAATCTAAGCAATTAATTTGAAGGCAACATTATATAATATTTTGAGTTCCTATTATTCTATGTAGCGAAATTTTGTATTGTTTTTATTTTTAGTTTTTTACATTTTTAATTCTAAATAAATAAAATTTCCTAATTGGTTCTGGCTATTTTTTTTATAAAGTTAATCTAAATTCTATGTTTCAAAAATGTTCTTCTGCTAAAGAACTTATCTTCTCTGGCTATAAAAATAAAAGGGATCATTGTGAATCTAATGAATATTACTGGAAGCTATAGGGAATGTAATAGGGTCAGAAATAATATATTTACTGGATTTTATCTTGTTACTATTCCCTGATATCATGACTGTTATAGAAAATTTTATGAAACTTATTAAATGCTACTGGAAATAAAAGTTGAAGTAATCAAGATTATCTAATGGAGTATTTATGTACAGAAATCTACATAGCCTAATGAACAATTAGAAATTTTAAAGTATTATTTGCAGTTTAATCAATGCTACACATCTAACAAAAATGATGTGAAAGATTTCTATACTGCAAAGTGCAAAATACTAGAAAAGTTAAAGATGATGGAAATAAATTTATATATTATTCTCCTGGATAAGAAAACTCAATAGTGTAAAGTAAGATCTTAATTTTCTTTTATAGAGCCTACAGATTAAACACAATCCTGGTAACTATTCTTTGTGTTTTGAGGAAATTGACAAACTGATCCTGACTTTTGAATAAAAATTAATAAAGTTTATAGAAGAACAAAATTCCACGATTCACACTACTTGATTTTAAGTTTCATTTTACATGTATAGTAATCAGTAATATGATGTTGGAAGAAATATGTCGATGAAAAAGAAATACCATCCAGAAGTGTACCTAAACATGTAAAGAGATGGACAGAGGGGACAGAGAGCAGGGAAAGGGGTTAAAATCTATGCATCACATGCACGCTCAAGCACCCTGGGATGAATGAAGTCTTTATGGACTGTGAGCAAATACTAACAAATAACAGCACACAGTTTTCCAACATCTTCTAGGTTGTAAGGGATAGAAAACACAATGGAAATTGGATTTCTCACTCAAATAAATAGGTTTTGGAGGTGAAAATGGCATTGTGATTTTTTCCACAGTGGTGGTGCAAACTGCTGTGCATGAATCTCATCTTCAACCACGCGGCGTACTTTCAGGAGTTAAGTTCACCTCATGTAGATGGCAACAAGCAGGAGAATTCTGAAGTCGTTCTTTTCTGTTGATTTGGCTCTAGGTTCTGGAAAGTTTCCTCAGATGTCTTCGGTAAGTGTTTCACATATGCTCTGACACAGTGCGAGTCTTCTTTCTGAATCGGTCCCTTTGGTGCACCTATGGTTGAGACTGAATGGCACATATACAGGACATGCACTGACCCTTTATCCATCGAGGGAGGGCTGTATCCAGGGTGTAGAAAGAAAGATGCCATGCAGGTGAGATGAGCTTTGTGATGTGCATGTGTTTTCTCCTTTACTTCCCAAGCCATTATTGCTTTTGATTTTCCATACTGGATTTCCTGGTAAGTTTTTTTTTTTTCCTTTTTTTGATTTTTAGTGCTATTATATCAAGTTAATAGTATCTCTTAGTTATTGCAAACCAGTAAGTTCCCCAATCTCCCAAATTAGTGGATAGTGAAGAGTTAAATAAAGGAGACAAAATTATTTCAGGGCTCTAGGAGGATATACCTGCTCTTACAGAATTCATGATTCTTTGGGTTAAGACAAGTTCTCTAAGAAGCCTGTACTTACTAGCTTTTTCAACAAAGTAGAGGGATACTGAAGAAAATGCAGGACTCTGGACAGGACTATGAAATCCCTCTAAGGGCATCTCCAAGTAATACGTTATGTTTATTTAGAACTGTGTTATCTCCAGAAAGGCCTTCACCTCATGACTTAAAATTGCAGCTGTAAACTGGCAAGCACCAATGTCCCGGATGTGGCCTTATGTTGTCCTTTGAGGCCTCTCAAATTCACAGGCCTCAGCAGTGACCACTGACTCAGAGAGGTTTACTTGCTATGGGTCCAGTACCCATCTCCAGACATAGGGCCTAGCCCTCAAGCAAACTCACAGGTAAACATGAAAAACCGCTTGCTTAATCTTAAGTCCTTCCCAGAGTTGCTTCATAATGGTCTCCAGCACCACTGGAAATATGTTATGTATTAGAGCTTCATGTACACAATCCTCAGCTACTGCCTAAAGGTAAGCACCCTTGGAATTAAAAAGCTGTCTTCTACATAGACCGTTCCAAGACATCATTGTAGTACATGATGATTACATTCACTGTAGGAGACTGGTACATGTATATGACACATTTCAATTCCTTTCTTTTGTTCCTTTACTCTGTTTTTATTTTCCAGCATTTGATTCATTCATCCATTTATAAAACATTATGAAAGTAATGGTCGTGTATATAGATCGAAAAAAACTAATAGGCCACAGAATATATAAAACATATAAGACAATAGTTATTAAATCAAAGTACACTTTTAGATATATTTCTGTGCTGAATTATAGTAACATTTCTTTCCCTTTTTTCTATTACCTATCTTTTGTTTCATATTTTATCCCACTCCAAGAATTTTCATGAAAAATGTTGTTTTTAAAATTTCAATTGCCTTTTGTTGAAATACTATTTAAAATATTTAAAGGTGCTCTGAATTACATGGAAACATTTTCTTGTATGTCCTCATGTTGTATTTTTGAAATGCAGCTACATAATCATTTTGATTATGTAGTGTTTATCTTTTGATAGACTTTTAGATTACATATTATTTGGAAAATTTTATATCTATAAGTAGGATTTGATTCTATATCTTGGGCTTTTATAGGTTTTAATATTAAATGTATAAAATCTGATATCAAAACTCATAAAAGTGGTTTGAAATGCTAGTTTTTCTATGAATTAGAATGCTGCAAAAGAACTGAATGTTCTCTTCTAAGATGATATGATATGAGTAAGTTTTAAACTGTCTGTGTTCACATTAAAAAATTCACCATGATTTACTGTTCTAATAACATTTTATTTCTTTAATTAATCACTTTCATGTTAAAGTATATTAAAATTCTTATTGTATGGACTTTGAATTTTTCCTTCAGTAAGCACATATTAATATATGAACTTGATAATGTATGCAAATAAGTTATAAAAATTTAACTGAAAACTACATAAAGCTGTTATTTTTCTTTTAATGAAGAAAAAAATTATATAATTTAATAAATATCCAGTTCCCAAACTGTATGCATCTATTATGAATAAAACTGAAGGAAGTCTAAAAATTTCCCACAAATTACCATGAGAGCCAAATGCTTTTTATGAAGCAAAAAAGAAAGTATAAAAGTTATCTAATACATAGGTTACTACAGAGATCAGGTACTATACTTTGTATGCAATTTTATATGCATTTATTGTAGCTTGTTCAATATTGCAATCCTATTAGATTCTCTTCTTGCTTTAATTATCTTAATCTAGAATTGTATGCACTGAAATAAGGTCCCTTCTTAGGCATACTCATGTGATTAGCATTGGAGATAAGACGTGCAAGCTATTTTTTAGCTTTCTCAAGCTTTTCCTACATTGGCAGTATCATTATGGATGATTATAGAAGAACAAAGTCATCTGAATTTTTTAGGAAGTTGTTTTTGTGTTAGAATTGTGACAGAGGGACTGGGGAGATGGCTCAGTGGAATAAGCGCTTCCCTGGCAAGCCCAAGGACCTGAGTTTGATCCCCAGTTCCACAAAAAAAATCAAAAAAGAATTGTGATAGATCAGCAGTAATGTTTTCTAGATTTAGGATCTAACACTGATAATCTAAGTATTTGAAATTAGTTTTGCTCTACATGTCTTTTGACTGCAAAGTTGTTGACCACGTAAAAATCACTTTCAGGGTTATGGCTACTATCCATGTCTTTTCACTTGTAGAGTAACAGGTATATTATATTAGATTTTGAAATTGATTAAGGAGTCTGGGGTATTTCCCTAGAAAACAATTTGCTCACTATGCATGTGTGTCATAATATTATGCTCATAAAATAACATAATTAAAATTACAGAAGTTTTTTTGAAATTGTTTTTACCTCTGGGTACATAGTGTTACTTTTAATAGCATAATCCCCTCTTAAATAACTAAAATTTGTAGAGCTCATTTAACTGGATGAGATACTGGACTATTAAGTATCATTAAGAAAATAAATTAGCACCGATATCGAGAGACAAATGTTTATAGTTTCTTAATAATAAATAGCTTTTAATAACAATAAAAGAATTAATTTTCAAAATACATTAGTACTTCCAAAATTAGAGTGCCCATTTCCCATTCAAGGTTATGGTGGCACGTGGGATACCTCTTGCTGTTTTTCTTTCATTTCTGAAGCTCCTTCACAGTTAACACACTATTATTTTCTGACTTTTTTTGACTCTTATTTACTTTTATTTCCTTGGCTATTTACTTTTATTTCTTGGAGAAAACATGTTAATCCTCCTTGCTGCTGCTTTGGTCCCAAAACTCTTTACCTCCCCTCAAACAGAAACTTTCCACTTAGTTCATCCAGAATTCCCAGGTCTTCTTTAGTCAAAGGCAATAATAAAATTTCTCTTCCATATTTCTGCTAAATTCCATAGAAGGACCTGATCATTTAAGTATTCTCAAATAAAATAATCATTGCATCTCATTATGGCCAATTAATTTAACTTCCTAAAGGAGGTTAAAGGGCCGGGGAGATGGCTCAGTAGAATCAGTGCTTCCCTGGCAAGTGCAAGGGCCTGAGTTCAACCCCCGGTGTTCAAAAATTTCACTCTCCCTTTCCCCTGCAAGTTTTTTCAGTCTTGCAGAAGTGCTTCACAAGTTCCTATGTATAACTGGTAAAGTGTACAAATGAAGTGACTTTTTTTTCCAAGAAAAAAAAAAAGACTGTCTTATCTTCAATCCCCACAGATATAGTGGCAGTGAAACCTGTGATCCAGGTGCTGACGGGTGCAGGCCCCAGAGCGACCTTTTTCCTGAGTTGTGACGGTCATCTTCTCACTGCATCCTCTAAGGTAGGATCGGAGCAGTCTTTCCTCAGCCTCTTCTCACGAGGTTTTGGCTCATACCCAAGGACCTCTCAACAACTCTCCTTCCTCAACCCTTCACTCTGGGGGGTGAGGGTTTCTGTGTAATAATAAAAAGAATTTATTCTTTTTTATTATTTATTTATTTTATTGAAGAACAAATAGCAATGAGACAGTTTCAAGACAAATTAACAGGACAGATTCGATAAATTAATACATTGCAAAGTGTTTTCATAATTTTGGTATCATAAAAGTGCATACATGATATTACACTTACAGACATTATTATAGCAGATGTCTCATCAGTAAATTATGAGAGTGTAGCTGTTTACATATCTTATTTTTTATACCTGAATTATTTCACAGATTCAATAATTAATACCTTCTACCTTGTTATCTTCCTAGTGGTTGTTCATAGTACTAGAAGCTGACATAATATCTTGTCCAACTACTATTAGTGCAAATCTTGCTTCTCATAGAATTATGCAGAAGCACTACATATTTATCCTAACTGTACTGTTTATACACACGCACCATGATTCTTCCTTTGTATACCCTTTTTTATGTCTAGACCTGTCAAAGATGAGGGCTCCATTATCATTAAACCAATTTAGGTGCCTGAACTTGGTGACACAATCCAAAACAGTCTAGCATTCCACAATAATAGTGAGTTATCTGAATAAGTTGTTGACTGTTGCCACTTACAGCTCAGCTTGTTATTATGTCCTCACATTATATACCTTATTTTTATACTTTTCTGCTGGATGGTTAAGACCTAGATAGAGCAAGACCTACATACCAAAAAATGTAGCTTTTTTATCTGATGAGGTCAGTGAAGTCCCCTCAGGGTGTATCTTGCAATCCTGTACCTTACTCTATAAATGCTTTGTCTGTGTCATCTATGTGGATGAGTCACGGCCATTACTTGACCAGTTTGCTCTCTGTGAGAGCCTGAGAAAATGTTTTTTCTCCATGTGACTCTCCCCAGACACACTATAGATCATCAGTCGCTTTCCTCTGTGGCTCCATAATATCCTTGATCAGAAAATTTGGGGCACAGCTAAGTTTCATGATGTTACAGTACAGGTTCTACTATGTCCTGAGTCTTCACTGACCTTGAAAGGCTAGGGACAAAATGTTGACTGGCCTTATGGCTCTTCTATTTCTCCAATTTTGATGTGTGAACTTGGGTTGTTAGCCATCCAGAAGAAAAGCTGATTAGCACCCTGCAGCATAGACCGTTCAGTTTGCCCTAACTATCTGACTCAATTCTTTTTAGTTGTTGTTTTACATTTCTATTTTCTGTGTAGAAATTCTGAGGGTGATGAGCATACTGTCCACAGCGCATAGTCTGGACTCACTGGTCCCTCTTGAGTTCTGAGTGCGGAGGCAGTGAAGAGGGCAGCCCGTGGACCTGTGCCCTCCTGAGGTGCCTCTGGGCTCTTCCCCCCCTCACTGGGCATCAGAACTGGATTTCATGGTTCCTCCCTCAGTGAGTTCACCCTTTTGGCTTCATGCTCTAGGAACAGTACTTCTTTAAGCACCCAGCTTGCACTAATGCAGAGAGCTGCCCTACAGCCAAGCACAGAGCTTACACTAAATAGAGAAGGCAGATCCTGGGAATTCACTAGGTAAGCCTCCTTTTGACAAATGAAAACTGCATCAGATTATGTTTGGTGTCATTAAACAGAAGTAAGTGTTGTTGTGCTTCTGGGTTAGAATAAGCTAGAGTTTTGTTTTTCTTTATTTTTGCATAAGGAAAACTTATTTATTTTTTTGTGGGACCAAAATAATTACTTATTCCTAAACCCTGGGACAGAATTCTAAACAACTATAAGCACACTTCCTTTGATAAACTAGGAACCAACACTAGCTTTCTTGTCTTAGGGTTACTGTTGTTTTTGTATTGTAAAGAACTCATTTTTATTCAAATATTAAATTTGAAAGGCATTCTCCCATGTGAAGTGAATCTTAGAAGAGTCCTGATAGAAATGAAAGCTTAGAGCAAAAGATAAAATCAAATAAATTTGAAAAATTATTGATAGAAGCCTATATTAGGATAAAAAGGAACATATCACTTATTTTTGTTGAAGCGCACATTCACAATAGAAGTTTTAAGAATGGTTATATTTGTACAGAATGACTAACTAATTCCCATTAATTGGATGGGCCTTCTCCTAAGGCCAACATCACACAAAGGAAGATCTGCTACTGGGACTTCTTACAACATTTGCTAATTTGGGGAACCTAGTAAGCCGCTCACATTTAGAATTTCACCTTCTTAAGTGTTTGTCCATAGTACTAGAAGACAGCTATATAAAAAAAAATAAGTTAAGTATATAGCTACACTTTCTTCATTCACCGCTTAGAGACATCTGCTATAATAATGTCTGTAAGTATAATATCATGTATGCACCTTGTACGACACCAAAACATTATGAAAACATTTTCAACATATTAGTTTATTGAATCTGTCTTGTTAATTTGTCTTGAAATGGTCTCATTGCTATTTGTTCTTCAATAAAAATAATAATAATAAAAGAATAGAGGGAGCTAATCTAGGAGAGTTTCTGAACAGAAGATCATGTTTGCATCTTCTACAACAAATGATCACTAAGAAAGCACTGCACAGTGTATTGATTACTGAAACTGTCCTACTAATTTGATTTGAAACTGTCTCTTGGCTATTTGTTTCTCAATGAAATTGTGGGAAAAAATATAAATAAAAAAATAAAAAAGCAAAAATAGTATTTAAACACAGAGAATACAAAAAAAAAAAAGAAAAGAATTTCACCTTTTCAATCTACAGCATGGGGAAACACAAGTTGTAGTGCTTATCTTACATAGGGAGTAGATAATTTCAGAAAAGTAAAATATCCAGCTAGAATAAACAGTAGGACTCCTACTGACAGTTGTCACATTGTGTTAGGATCTGTGTTTAATTGCCCACTAAAACCTCACGCAGTCGTTGGCCAGGCTTCCAGCGTTCATGATTAATTCATGACCCAATTCTGGGATTATGGGTGTGAGCGCTACACTTATCCTGGGGCAGAGAGCTGAATACAGCATAAGGAGGAGAGAGAGGCTTGCTAGCTGCTGTCTCTGCTGCTCTTCCCTCTGCTCTTTGCTGTTTTCCACCACCAGGAGCTGCAGCCCTCTGTCCTGTGCCCCTCTGCCTTGGAGCCAGCGGAGCATGGACTGAAACCTCCATAAACTGTGAGGTAAATAAACCTTTCCTTCCTTACTTTTGGGTGTCAGGTATTTGGTCCCAGCAATGAGAGAAAAGCAATTAAGACACAACGTGTTTACAAATTAATGCTATTAAAAAAACAGTATTTTCTGACAGTGGGCCCTGGTTTGCTATCTAGGGAGCTTAGAATGCCCTATATTCCTGAGAGTATACTCTCAATTACTAATTGGCATAGTACTATTTATAACTTTTGGAGTCTCCTTTATTGCATTTCTAAGTTTTTAAAGTATAGCCAATATGTACTTAAATCTTATATTTGTGAAAAAGAGAATTTTTCATGTGGTGAAAAGAGAAGCTACTAAGATCAAAATTTTCCTGGGTCTTGATCGTGTGACCATGGTTGTGGCAGGAGTGTCCTGGGTCCTTGTGTCCGCAGTCCTCAGAGAATCTGGTTGGAGCAAGCAAATTTATATGTTCATTTATTTATTTTAGTTTCTGAAATGACATGATGTGATGACAGATTATTTTCTGAAATATACCTATGGATATTGTAAGTTTTGTGTGCAGACATTTAATGAAATCACAGAATATATTTTCAATATATCAGCATACATGACAATTTTTGATATATTACCCATTGTCATGTGTTATATTTAGAAAATTATAATTTTTTATTATATCTAGTAGTGCTCAGGGTCTCACTACTAGATCGGACTCGTAGTGATCCACCTGTTTATAGCATCCCAAGAGTTGGGATTATAGGCCCACGCCACCAT
Source organism: Ctenomys sociabilis (assembly GCA_004027165.1). Classification (NCBI taxonomy): domain Eukaryota; kingdom Metazoa; phylum Chordata; class Mammalia; order Rodentia; family Ctenomyidae; genus Ctenomys; species Ctenomys sociabilis. The sequence continues at coordinate 11,818 of PVKA01021852.1, forward strand.
GCCAAATCTCAACTGCTATCAGCACACCCTGGGAGCAGGCCTGGGGATTGAACCCTCAGCCCCTATGCCTGCTTACAGGCACTTTAGTCAGCTGAGTGATTTGGCTGACCCCATTAATTCTCAAATTTTACAGCATTACCAAAACATAGCATACTCAAATATCTGAAGTATAGCAATATAAAATCAATTATTATATTCTGAGATGCTTGCTTTAGTCCACTAAATTTCACCTTACATGGATAGATAATAATAGTATTTCAACAAATGTGTTAATGCAGCACATTGGCTGTCAAGCAAAATAAATGTTATTTTAAAGTCATTTAAATATTTTTAATATATATATGAAATGAAAAAACTATATATTCAAATTGGCTATATATCATTTTATATATATATATATATATGAAAGATATCACCTCCCAACCGAGGCAGTACCTGGGATTCCCACAAGCCCCACAAAGCCCTCAGGGTTTGAAGCTCTGGGTTCCTCTTTTATATCACATCTTCCTTTGCTTTCTGTGGCACAGTAGTAGTCTTACTTCTACAAATTATCACTTACCATAGAAACCCCAGCTTTTGCTATAGTTTACAAAACTGTCTTTGCTACTTTGCATTCAAGTGACTCAACTGGCATAAGCCGATCCATTGATCTGCTTCCTCTTCCCAAGAAGCATTGAATGACAGTCAGAAAGTGAAAGGAGCTATTACAGCATAGAACAGAAAGGGGTAATCACACGGTGATGTTAGGGGCTACATTTGTAGAAGATGAAAATATATTTAGCAAGAAAGAACTACTGCAAATGTAGGGGATATTTGCCTTGGCAGGATCATAGGATGACACCACTATTGGGCTGTCAGAGACTGAGAACAAATAGGCAAGTAATGAGGGTGCCTCATTAAAAGGTATGCTAGGGATCATAAGAGAAAGCTGAGGCCCTGCCATTCCCTGAGGGTAAATGAAGTGATCACCAGTCATAAATGTGATCTTTGCCCTTGTAGCTCAAAAGGTATTATGGAAGCAAATTCAAGCACATTTCTAAGAACAGGATTCTTAATTGACCAGGAGCTCCAATGTCTGTTTTTCATTTATTTGAAAAGTCTAGACGGTGTTCCTTACTAGAATGACCTGAGCTAATCCCTTCCACATACAGCTTCTTGGTGGTTCATTCCTACACACAAAGGTTCAAGCCCACCTTCCTTTCAGAAGAGAACATTTCTGACAACACAAACAATACAGATGAGTCTTAATGGATGCAGATCTTTATTTGTATGATAAGCAAATTCTGAGAAAAACCAGAGCAACACAGAGACAAAGTTATTCAACAGAAATAGATGAAACACAGAATCTATCTCATTCTAGTTAATACACACAGAAATATTCACAAATGTGGCAGTTTTGTGAAAAAGAAAGTATGACGAAGATAATTTTGTTGTTAGAAATAAACATGCAGGGAGACATAATAAACTGAATGAGAGGCAGGAAGTTTGGAAAAAAGGTGTTTCTCAGAATATTGTGTTGGCCAGAAAGAAGCAGAAAGCAGGAGACTAGATTATCAACATAGGGCATCTTCAGTGTTAACAATAAGGAGCAGAGGGAAATTTAAGGGGACAGGAAACTGAATCGCAAATACAACTTGCCTCTTTATTGTGGAAGAGCACTAAAACCAATTTAGTATGAAATCAAAACACTTTCACTTAGACATTTATTTTCAAAATTTTAGGGGCTGGGAAGATGGCTCAGCAGAATAAATGCTTCCGTGGCAAGTGCAAGGGCCTGAGTTCAATCCCTGGTTCTGCAACATACAAAACAAAACACTAAAATTTTAGGGCACAACAAATGAAATCTTAGGAGTTTACATAAAAAGAAAGAAATTACCTCAGAGGAATGAAGGATGTACTCATGCATTAATGGCGCTGCAGAGTAGAACATTTCAAGTTCAGAAGAGGTAAGAAACAAGGATAGAGTTCTCTTCTGTTACTGAGTCATCCATCTAAAAGTGGCTAAGAATATGCTATTTTCAGAAATGCAAAATCTATACAAAGAATTAATTCACAAATTCAGTACATAAGATAATCTATAGATGTCAGTTATAAAAGGATGGTAAAGCCTTGAAGGAGCAAGATGTGGAATCTAAGAAAAGCTGAACAGACTAAATGTACAGTGAAATCTGTGGCAGGGACATGGTGTCCTCAATGGCAGTGTCCTGAGTTAGAGAGGAAAGCAGAAGATCACTCGGGTAGAGGTTATCAAGTACCACAGGCAGCTAGGTCCGTTGGGCCCTCGGGGACTCTCGAGGTGCTGTGAGAAAGACCAAGCCTCATTTTTGATCATAAAAACAGAATGCATTTTAAAATACATAAAGATATAAAATTCAATGTTCATGCAAAATAAAGCATATTTTTATTTATTTATTTATTTATTTATTTATTTATTTTGGTACTGGGGATTGAACTCGGGACCCTGCATTTGCCAGGCAAGAGCTTATTCTACTGAGCTATCTCCCCAACTCAAATAAAGCATAATCTTAGTGAGAGCAGAAATAAAATTCTTATGACATTTTGAAAAAAAATATTACATGCAAAATCTTAACTATACCTTCTGTCAGTTACTAATAATCTACATGTAAGAAGCAACAGAGAGACTCCAGACCATAATTCAGTGCTTGAAAGATCAATCCTACAGTTCCTGTTATAAAGAAGGTGAAAGTCGGTCTCATACCTTCTGAGCATGATTTGTATCACGCTCCGGGGAGAAGTGTACACAGGTACATAATTTTCAATTCGTTTTTACATTTGAAAACATTTTAGTATGTATTTGAACATAGCTACAGTTACAGTAGTACATGGGGCAAAGTGTTTAACTCTGAAAAAACTCAAGTTTAACAACTTCTATTCTCTATTTTGTTATGAAATTGTATTTTTCATAAAAAAGTGATTTTTAATATTTTATTTATAAATGTGTACTGTTATCTTGAAATAAAAGCTTTTAAGTCATAAAAATTTCAATCACTTCTTAAAATTTCAATGAGTTGCATATAATCATTAAATGTGTCATTTGAAACATTCTAAATTAATTTCTGCATCATTTTCTTTTCTTCCTGAGCATTTGTCCAATATTTTCACGTCCCTTATAGGGGACATTTTCACCATGTCACCTAACTTTTTCTTCTTTTTTCTTTTCTTTTCTTTTTTATTTTTTTTCCATTTATTTTTATTTTATTAAAATACAAATGTCAATCAGACAGTTTCAAGACACCTTAACCATACAGAGTTGATGAATTAATACATTGCAAACTGTTTTCATAGCATTTTGGTATTGTACAAGGTGCATACATGAAATTATATTTACAGGTTTTTTTATAGCTGAATTATATCAAAGATTCAATAATTATTTACCTAGTGGATGACCATAGCACTAAAAGCCGACATAACATCCTTTCCAACCACCATTAGTGCAGATCTGGCCTCTCATAGAATTATGTAGAAGCACAGCGTTATCTATCCCAACTGTACTGTCTATACACACACATCCTGATTTTTTCTTTCTACAACCCTTCCTTTGTCTACACCTGTCAAAAGTGGGCACTTCATTGACATTCAACTACCTTAGGTTCTTGAACTCGACACCACATTCCAACAACAAAAAAAAAATCTTCTTTTTTCATTTATGTATTTGGCTCAGGGTCTCACTACGCAGCTCAGACTCATGGTGATTCTCCTATTTTTAGCCTCCCCAGCACTGGATCACAGGGGTGTGCCACAGTGGCCAGACTTGGGGGCGCATCAGGGGGCTGGCATGGCTTCCTGGATGGAGGATCGAAGCTTGGTCCCTGAGCTTACCAAAGCAGGCGCTTAGTTCGTTGAGCTATGGTACCAGGCCACCTAACATATACCATTTATTTCCATTTCCCTTTAATGCTGATTTCTAGTGTTTACTAATCTGTTTTCATTAAACTACCTAATTGTTCTGTGGTACTCATTTTAAAATCATTGTGAAAATTTTAAGAGCTTTTTCTGTATTTCATCCCAATAGATATGGACTATCAATTTTAGTAGACTCACTTTATGTTGATGTTTGGTTCAGGGTCTCACTACGCAGTTCGGCTTCGTAGTGATCCTCCTGTTTTCAACTTCCACAGCGCTGGGTTTACAGGTAAGCACCATCATGCCTGGTCTCCAATTGAACTCTGGTCCCTGCGCTTGCCTAAACAGGGGCTTAGCCCACTGAACTATCTCGCCAGCCCTAGTGGACTCAGTTTTAATTGTCTCCAGTTCATCTTTTCTCTGTTTATTTCTTGTCCTTCATTCAAAACTTCTTTACCTCACATTTAGATGATCGCTGTAACTTTATGCACAAGTCTAATGCATATCGTTATTTCCACATAGTCCACCTACTTTAAATCAGATTCAGATTTAGAAAGTTATTATTATACCTCATCTTTGTACACACAGAAACTATTCATCATTTAAAAGTCCAAATTTCTCAGTTTGCCTCTTAGAAAACCTTTGGTCATCTGATTCAAAAGCACTATGAAGGAAAAGCCTGCAGATAGATCTCAGTCCTCATAATTTGCATCCCCCCAACAATGCAGGCCACACAGAATAAGAGGCCATCAGGGGAAAGTAAGGGGTATATTATGCAGGGTGTCCTGAGGATGAGGTGCAGATTTTCACACTCCTGTCTCATGCAAACTGGTGCTCCACATTGTCTGTCTGCAAACTAGTGTTCCTGCCAAGCATTCTTCTACTGTGTCACTCAGCACTGCTTAAAACTCAAACCAGTTTGTAGTTCGAGTTTGTTGTACATCTGAAATTCTACCCATTTCTCAAGAAACATTTCTTGATCTTGAATTCAGTTCAAATTTTTATCTTTTCCACTTGCCCTGACCTCTCTTACCAGAGAGGATTCCGTCCTTCTATGAGTTGTTCCATTATTCACTACATTTTGCTAGTAATCATTTACTTCATTGTTCTATTGTGCTGCTATTATATAAAACCTTATAAAGTCTGTGTAAGGATTTCATCTAATACATTTGTTTACAATTTCCACCTATTAAATTTGTGGCACTTCACAAAGATGGCATAATTGTGACAGGAGAGGCTGTCTTCAAAACTGTCAGGGCTTTAGAGGAGGAATTCCACGTTCTATTTAATAAGTCTATGGCATCATCAACTGCTGTGAGCAATTAATATCTTTCTGCCATGTATGATTGGAATCAATGGTTCTCAAGTGGAAGAACTTTTTGCCTTTCAGGAGGCATTTGGCAATGTCTGGAGATAATTCTTCATTCAAAACTGGCCTTGCATCTTTGATGGAGTCTGCTGAGAAGATGCAAGGAACAGTGATTTCAAGAGTGGTTACTAAAGATGTGACCCAGAGTCTGAGACTTCAGTAACTTTTCTTAAGAAATGCTGCTTTGGGTCAAAGACAACCAAAGAGCTAGGTTTTCAAAACCATGACATCAACTTTCATCAGATATTTTCATTAAATATTGCATTGCACATGGGGCTCCTTTATAAGTCTTGATTTAAAAAAAATAAAGCTCCAAGCAATCAAAAGGAATGACACACTGAATAGGAACTCATGCTAGGTCCTAGATAAAGTGAAGTAGGAAATACCAATAGCTCATAATGAGCAAAGAACATACGGGAACACATGTATTAAATTTTCTAGTTGCATGGAACAAAAGACTTCTCAGACTAAGAAAAAAATTTTTTTTATTAGTGAGCTCTTGAGTTACTGAGAAAAATGAGTATCAGAGAAGTATAACATTTCCTGAGTTATGCCCAAACACATCAAAAATGTCCTGAGGAGGAAGTAGTAGCTCTTTCCATAAATATAGAGTGGTCTGATTTGCCTGCTAGCTCTTTTACTTTGGAGACTCAAATGCAGGGCACCCAGGCATAAGACCTGCAGTTCTTCCTTTGCTTGGCGTCTGAGCCTGCTGGGTGGGGGCCTGGAGGTGAGGGAGGGAAAGCAAGCCTTCGTGGCACCTTTCTGCTGCCTCTGTGTGTCCTGGCTGAGAGTTCAGTGAGCTGCATATGCTGAGGGTGCCTAAGTCCCATCCCACATGCTGAATCCAGAAACTCCTGGGAAAGTAAGCCCGTGTGCTGCAGAGCATGTTTAACACTTAGGAGCATTTTCTATTCCTTTTCTAGATTAAAAAGCCAGGCAGATTCATCCTGCATGGAAAGGAAGTGGGGGGCATGTATTGACCAGCCTTTCAAAGTGGCTGTTAGAGGGTATTTTAAAATTAAGAAGAAATGATTGTCCAATTTTTATGTGAAAATTATCAAAGAAAATAATCTAATCCCAATAATATTCTTTCCTTTGAAGTATGAACAGCAATTTTTAATTTATCTCACTATTTGGTTGTGTAAAACCCATTTCCAAGTGAAATGATGCCATGGTAAGAATAGCACACCTAGAGTATACAATTTAGTTGACTTAAAGAATTATTACTTGTAGCACCCTTTCCTATTTATACTTTTTCTTTCTAAAGTAAATTAATCATAGAAATTTGGGTAGCATATTTTTTTTTAAATTCATTTTCAGACTTGAAAGCAAAGTTGACCTTGAAATGTTATTGAATTTAACCTCTTGCAAGGCTGTGAAACATACAGACTATAAAATTGTGTGGAATTTCCAGAGTTATTACATCTCATAATGTTCTCAGACTGCAGCTTGTGTGTATGAGAGAAGAACAAAAACAAATAATATTTGTTTGTCTTATTTTGAGGTTGTACAGATCTTGAAGTCAGCAAATTTAATAAAGTTTATGAGAACAGAAAGGCTCACGAGTACCACCCTAGGCACTTTGCAAAGTGCAGTAGTTTTTATGGAATAAAAGAAACTACTTGAAGTCCTATGTGATTCCATGGAAATATTTCTCCTCAGAGACTGTTAATTTTATGAAATGGAGAAAATGTCCTTTAGATCCCGTGCTTGGCAAGTGACAGTTTAACGAGCCATTCCTGCTCATGTTGCTGTTTCATTGCATCTCATCTTTTGCCAGCTGCACCGCTGTGAAACACCAATGTGCACCCAGGAGAGTGACCGGCCCTGCCCGTCACAGTGCCACCACACTTCGAATGCTATGCCTGAGTTTTAGTGAGATCAGTTATTGCATGAGCTAGACAATAATATGCATGCTCTGTGTGAGAATAAAACCTGTTCCGATCAAAATTTTGGACGACTATGGCTTCTTAAGACATATTTCTTTTTAGTTCCTTTTCTATTAAAACTACATCTTACATATGGGAACAAAGAGTGCAGTTTAAAAAAGTATCTAAATTACTGTTACCTTGTGTTAAATAGATACTATGCTATTTTCCAGAAGTTTAACCACAACATGCTAGAGTTGTTAGGGTTTTCCTTAAAGTTGTAATTGCTCTGTCACTGACTTGGATGCTTTTCAAGGTGAACTGGCCATAGAACTTAAAATATATTCTAAATGCCTTATTTTGAAAAGTAAAATTATATAATGGAATTTAATTTTGGAGATTGAATCGTAGGAGGTGAATTTTGGTATGCCAATAACTCCCATGCTGTCTATCCTCTAGAAATAGTTTCCTATAGAATTGGTTGACTGTAAAGATCATTCTCTGTCCTTCCCCTTTTCTTAAATTCAATACTTTGTTTTAACTTGGAGAGTATATTGAATATTTAAAATGGTGCCTTCACAAATTTAGCAAGTTTCTTTGAAAATTGCTCTGGTTACACTAAAAAGCAAAAATCCCTTCTGTTTCCAAAACTATGTAATCTAATTCTAGTAGTTCAAGACACTGTGAGACAGTGTGTGTGTGTCTGTGTGTGTGTGTGTGTGAGAGAGAGAGAGACAGAGAGAGAGATAGAGAAATTAATTTTCTTTCTAATTTGAGGTCTTCACTGAAAATTTTGGTGGAGAGCCAAGCTAAGTGAGAGAGAACTGAAAAATCTTTAATATCTGTGGGCTTCAGAATAAAGACAAAATCATCCTCAACCCATCTTTTACAGGTTTCCAACACTTTGGTAGATGCCTGTAGTTCCAGGTTCTTGGAAACCTGGGGCAGAAAAATGGGGAATTAGAGGTGGTACCTTAACATATTAGCAAGATTCTGATTCAAAATTAAAAGAACTGGAGGTACAGCTTGATTGTCTCTGGATTAATCTCCAATACTGAGAAAAGAAAAAAAATCAACTTAGACTACTTTGTAATATTTCCAAGCTGAGGTCCAAGTTTTTATCAGATAAACTTATGGAAGACACAGAAAATCCAAGCTACATGAGAAACCCCCTCCTGTAATAAGCCATGTGCTACCTGGACTTTTTACTTATGGAACTGCAGGATAACAGATGGGTGCAGTCTGTGTTATGGAATTGTGGTCATTTGTTCCAGTAATAGAAAACTAATATAATAGCAAATCTCTGAAGCACATATAATTACTCTGATAGGTTCTTTCTATTTCCACTGCCATAAACGTTAACAAATAGATGTCATGGTTTAAATACAAAGTGTCTCCCAAAGACGGATAAGGTCTAGTTTAGTCCTCAAAATTCAAAAGTGAGGTCCAGCGGAAGGACTGGAACATGAGGCTATCAACTCATCAATGGATTAGTAATTGAATGAGCGATGGTGACTTTGGGCCCAGCTGGAAGAAGGAGCTGGTGGGGGGCAAGTCTGAGAAGGTGACCGCTGGTTCAAGTCCCCTTCCTCTCTGACTCTCCCTTTATGTTCCATCCTGGTTTCTGTGCAGAGAGCAGTTTCCTGCCACCATGCCCACTTTCCCTGAAACGAAGTTTTTCTATGGCGCCAACAGACCATGGACTAAGAGCACTGAAGCCATAAATCATAATAACCCTTCTTGCTAGTGTGTCAAGGATTTTGTCCCAGTAACAGAAAAGTAATCAATATGAGAGGCTGAGCATTTTTAACTTTATTACCACAGTCACTGAAATATTTAACTCCAACGTAATCTGATATCATCTACAAACAATCTTGGTCCTGAAATGCAAGTCTGATCATAATATACCTCCTTGTGTGTGGGAAATAAATCCTTTGTCATGAAGTTAATTAAGGCAAATTTTCCTGCCATCATCTGGGTCAGCATTTCTCATTAGGTGGTTACTCTGCTTTCAGGCTTCCACAGGATCTTGTGCCTTATACCACTGCATATTCTAACCCTTTCTACAGCCATATTTCTTCTAGAAGTACTGTAATGCATTTCTAATTTCTCAAATAATGCATGAAACAAAGCATTCTTCTTCTTCTTCTTCTTCTTCTTCTTCTTCTTCTTCTTCTTTTTTTTTTTTTTGGTGGAACTGGGGATTGAACTCAGACCCTTGTGCTTGCCAAGGAAGCACTTATTCTACTGAGCCATCTCCCTAGCCTCAAAACAAAGTAATTCTGAGCATAGAAAGAAAAAAGAGAGTTTCCTAATATAACCATCAATGTAAATGGACTCAGTTCCCCAATTAAAAGAAATAGATTGGCACAGTGGATCAGAAAACAAAAATCCAACAATGTGCTATATACAAGAAATACACTTCACTCATAAAGAAATTCATATGCTGAAAGTCAAAAGATAGAAAACAATACTACATGCCTCAGCACTTCAGAAAAAAGCAGGGGTTGCAATCCTTTTCTCAGACAGTCTCAACTTCAAAACAAGAATGATCAAACGAAATAAAGAAGGCCACTATATACTGGTCAGGGTAAAAATTCAAGAGGAAGCGGTAACAATCATAAATATCTAAGCAACAAACACTTACCAAACATCCAACTATATAAGACAAATCTCAATGGACAAGAAAAAATCTAATATCAAAGACCACAAATTAACAGGAGAACTTAACATACCCTTATCCTAAAAATATAGATCAAGCAGACAAAAAATTAGCAGAGAAGTAACAGAACTGAACCAGAGCTTGGAACAAATGGAATTAGTGGACATACAAAGATGTTCCACCCAACCACAGCTGAGTACACATTTTTTTTTCAACTACATATGGGTCATTTTCTAAAATAGACCCCATATGAGTCCATAGGTCAAACTTAAGCATATGCAAGAAAACAGAAATTATCCTATACATACTATCTGACCACAGTGAAATGAAACAGGAAATAAACGACAAAAGAAACAAGAAAAGCCCCATAAATATATGAAAATTAACCAACACTCTCTACTTAGCAACCAATGGGTCACAGATGAAATTAAATAAGAAATTGAACCATATTTGCAATTGAATAAAAATACAAGTAAAACATCAGAATTTATAGGATGCAATGAAAGCAATTCTTAGAAGGAAAATTTATAGCTGTGAACACACACATTAGGAAAACAGAACAGGAACAAATAAACACCCATAATCTAGAAAAAGAGAAAACCAAACCCAAATCCCAAAGAAGCAAAAAATCATAAAGATTAGAATAGAAATTAAATCAATAGGGAAAAGAAACCTGTTCGAAGAAGTAAAAAAGCTGGCTCACTGAAAGATTAGGTAAAATTGATAAGCCCCTAGCTAACCTCATCAAAAAGAGGAAAGAAGCAATTCAAATACAAGCAATAAAAAATGAAGAATATATAGTTATCAAAGACCTAGTGGAAATTCAGAAGATTATAAATAGCTACTTTGAGAATCTTTGCTCTCACAAAATAGAAAACACAGAAGAAATGGACCAACTTCTAGAAAGGTCCAAATACCAAAGCAAAATAAAGAAGATACAAGAAATCTCAACAACACAGTAACAACCAATGAAATATGAAATGCAATAAAAAAACACTACCCACAATGAAAAGTCCAGGTCGTGATGGACTCACAGCTTAATTCAATAAGTAATTTACAGATGATATGATCCCTATACGCCTTCAACTTTTCAGTGAAATTGAAAGGGAAGCAACACTCATAAAATCATTCCTGGAGGTCAGATTTTTCCAAAACCAGGGAAAGACACAACTAAAAAAGAGAACTATAGCTCAATATCCCTCATGAACATAGATGCAAAACTGCTTAACTAAATCCAAGCAAATAGAATACAGAAAATCATCAAGAAGATTATGCACCCTTACCAGGTAAGATTCAACCCAGGGATTCAATTATGGTTCATTATATGCAAACCTATAAAATAACAAACTATATCAATAGAATGAAAACTGAAAAAAAAACTGCATGATCATATCAGTTGATGCACAAAAAGCTTTTCACAAAGTCCAATAATCATTCAGGATCAAAATCCTACAGAATATTGTAATAGAGGGTTTCTACTTCAATGTGATAAAAGCCACCTATAACAACCCCAATGGCTAACATAATTCTAAATGGAGAAAAGCAGAAATCTTTTACTCCTACATCTGGGCCAAGACAAGGATGTCCTCTATGAGCACTCCTATTTAATATAGTTCTGGAATCATTAGCTAGAGCCATTAGATATAAGAGTAATAAAAGGAATAAGATTAGGTAACAGTGAAGTTAAATTACCCTTATTTGCAGATGACATGGTACTTTGCATGGAAGACACAAAAAATTCTACCAGGAAGCTACTAGAATTGATAAACAAATGTAGTAGCATAGTAGGATACAAATTCAGTACTCGAAAGTCAATAGCATTCCTCTACACAGAAAACAAACACACTGAGAGGGAAATTAGAGAAACAACGCCTTTTACAATAGTGCTGAGGAAAATGAAATACCTTGGAATTCATCTAACTAAAGAAGTCAAAGATCTTTTCCAGGAAAATTTTTGTACCCTGAAAAAAGAGATCGTAGAGGATTTCAGAAAATGGAAGGATATTCCCTGCTCCTGGATAGGAAGAACCAACATTGTGAAGATGGCCATACTCCCAAAATTGTACAGATTTAATGCAATCCCTATCAAACTGCCACCAACATATCACCCATACCTAGAGAAATCATTCCTAAAATTTGTTTGGAACCAGAAAAAAACTAGAATAGCAAAGGTAATCCTAGCCAACAAAGACAAGGAAGAATGCACTACAATTCCTGACTTGAAATCATACTACAAGGCTGCTGTGATAAAACAGCAAGGTACTGGCAACAAAGTACACCAGAGGACCTATGGAATAGATTAGAAGATGCAGAAGCCCATAGGAACACACTCAGCCACCTGATCTTCGACAAAGGGACCAAACATGCTCACTGAAAAAAAGATAACCTCTTTAACAAATGGTGCTGGAAAGACTGATTCTCTACATGCCAAAAACTAACAGTTGAAGCAGGTCTATAGCCTTACATTAAGGTAAAGTCAAAACAGATTAAAGATCTAAACATTAAATCAGAAGAACTAAATCTCCTGGAACAGAAAGTAGGAGGAACTCTTGAAGACATAGGGGTAGGCAAAAAGTTCATGAACAAAAACCCAATTGCATGCATAGTACTTGAAAGAATTAACAACTGAAACCTCCTCTTATTAAGAGGTTTTTGCACATCAAAAGAAATTACCAACACAGTGAAAAGACAACCCACAAATTTCAAAATATCTTGACTAATAAGCACTCAAAGGTCTGCTGTGTAGAATTTATAAAGAACTGAAAAATAGTAGGGCCCCAAAATTTAAAGACCAATCAGAAATAGGCATCGAAGATGAACACAAACTTCTAAGAGGATGAAATAGATATATGAAAAAATGCTCCATCCACATCACTAGCCATCCATAAAATGCAAATTCAAACAGCACTGAGATATCATCTCTTCCAAGAATGGCTATCATAAAGATACCAAACAACAGCAAATGTTGGTGAGAATGTGGGGAAAAGGAACCCTTCTCCACCACTGCTGGGAATATAGACTGGTGCTACCATTATGGAGATCAGTGCGGAGACTCCATAAAAAACTAGGACTAGAAATCCCATTCAAGCCAGCTATCCCCCCACTGGGAATTTTCCTGGAGGAACTGAAAACATCATATCGTAGTGATATGTGTGTACCTATGTTTATAGCAGCACAATTTGTGATAGCCAAATCTTGGAAACAATGTCCGTCACCTGAGGAATGGATGAAAAATGTGTGCCATTTTTATACAATGGAGTATTACTCTGCTATAAAGAATGATAAACTTGAAGGATTTATATTTAAGTGGATGCCACTTGGAGATATATGCATAAGTGAAACAAACCGGATATACATGTGTAAATATCGTATAGTTTCCCTAGTATAAAAACTCAGAATAAGAAATAAGAATAAAAATGTATAACATGGTTAAAAGGAATGAGAGAACTTGAGGATCAGTCAAGAGGAGAGGCAAGGAAAATGGGTAGGAAACGTGACAGGGCAAAGTCCCACTTTTATGTGAACAAGATCAGTAATGCAATGTTCCTGATATATGCTGATATCTGTGAACTAAGGAACTGCACTAGAGATAGCAATATGTAATAATAAGGTCATGCTTGAAATGCTTATCATTCTGATCTTCTAAATATGTACTGTTTATTATGACATACCAATTGCTGCCATATTGTCTTACAAGCAAATGTTTTTTTTTAAAAAAATGGCAATAAATGAAAACAAGAGACAAGGAAAAAAATATCATAGGACCATCCTGTTCTAATACTATCTATGGTTAGATTTCCAACCTTCTGTGTAAAAATAGGCAATTGTTTAATCCTACTTTTCAAAATTTTATTTATTTGTGTTTTCTTTTTTACTTCAAATTCCATAGGGAATTAAAGTTTAACTTGTCAATACTTGATGGAAAATAACAGTTCAATATTATGCCTACGATTTTGCTATTCACTTGGATAGTGAAGTTGAGTTCAGCTGTCTATGTTGTACGGTAATAACAATAAGCTTCTCTTCTGGAGGGTTAACAACTTAAGTTTTCAGACCAAAAATTAGAGCAAAAGAAGGGCTGCAAGATCAGCCAACATTTTGGCCCTAGCCTTTTAAGGTCAGTGAAGACTCAGGACATAGGTGAACCTATACTGCAACATCATATAACTCAGTTGTATCCTAAATTTTTTGATCAAGGAGATTATGGGGCCACAGAAGAATGTGATCGATGATGTAGAGTATGCCTAAGGAAAATCACATGGAGAGAAAACATTCTCTCAGGCTTTCACAAACAGCAAATTGGTCAACCAATGGCCAGATGACTGACATGGACAAAAGTTCTACAAGTTGCAGTACAAGGTTTCAGGATAAATCCTGAAGGTATTTGACTAACATCAGATACAATAGCTACATTTCTTGTTATATAGTTCTGGCTTTATTTTGGTCTTAACCATTCAGCAGAAAAGTATAAACCAAAGTACAATATGCTGAGTTGTAAAAGGCTCGAATCAACAACTAATGACATCACCATTCTTATGGAAAACCCACTGCTATTATGGAGTACTGGACTATATTGGAATATTTTGCTGAATTTACACATCTATAATATTTAAATTTCAATGGAATACCATTCTCTAACAAAACTAAACAAAAAAGGGACTACAAATGAACATCCATTTTTGTATCTGTATACTGAAAATAGTTAGGATAGAAATGTAGCTACATTCTCTTAATTCAATGAATAGAAACATTTGTTGTAATGATGTTTGTGGTAAGGATATCATGTCCGCCTCTTATACACTGAATAACCACTAAGACAACAATATGCAATGTACTAATAATTAAAACTGTCCTACTGATCAGTTGTGAAAAAATCTCATTGTTATTTGTTTCTCAATAAAATTATTTCAATAACTTAAATGTTAGAAGTGGACTAAAGGACATATGTGGCTAACTGTATACACTGTGCCTTTTTTTTCTTACCAGCTTGCATACTTCATTTTTTTTCTCAATATAGTGAATATTTCAGAGAGAGAAAAGATTTTCAATACTGAACCTATATATCTTTCATCACATCAAATACATTGACTTGGACATATTTAATTCTTAAATGTGTAATCAAAGTGAAATTATACAGTATACATAATCGAACATACTGATAAATCTAAAAAGATGAGCTAAGTAGAGGTGATCACATTCATTCAAATTTAGAAGTTGTGAAGGGATCTTTTCAGTGGCCAAGCATTTACTACTTGCCTCTTGGTTTCCTGTTTCAGCTTCCCTGAGGCTCCAGTGGCATAACTGATTAGCTGGTTACTGCTCTGCTTACGCTCCAGTCTCAGTGTTGCACCACGGTATACCTTTCCAGAATTTTAGTGTGTATATCTTAATCTATGCACTTTTCCTTCAGAGTAAGTCCCCTTCCACAACTCGTGGAGCTTCTGCTCCTTAACAAGTTCTGAGCAGAGTAATATATGCTCCCATGTTACCAACTCAGTCTTTTCTCTACTGTTGAAGAGCTTGGTCTTTGGTAACACGCTGCAGAAATACTATTGGCTCTCCCTTGGAGCAACAAGAAAACCTAAAGTTGTATAAAAGGAACTCTGTAGTAAAAAATGAACAAGATCTGTTGAACAAAAAGCTTCTGGTATTGAAATCCCCTTGATACTAGAATTAAACCTATCTAGTAACTTAATCTCACTTTGATATGTTTTTACTTAATATGCATTTGTGTAATTCTTTTACATGTATTTTTGCAGAGTCCAACTCCTTATGAGAGAAGATGAACTGGTAACAATAAAATAGAAAATGCATTACCCACAAACTGTCCCAAGAATTACTGGAAAATGTATGTACAGATGTGTATGTAAGTATGAATGTATGTAGCATTTTATGCTTATAAAATATCTCATCAGTGCCATGAATACTCATATAATAAGTAAAAAATTCTAAAAAATGTAAGTGTTCCATCAAAGAACATTTTATTATTGATGCCTTTTGGAGGCATTTGTTAATCTTTTAATAAATAAAATAGAAATAAATATAATTTCAAAATAAGACTCAATGACCAATGTTCAGCTCAGCAGCATAAGTGTCTGCCTGGTAAGTGCCAGGTCCTGAGTTTGATGCCTGTACTATCATTAAAAAAACCCGCAAAACATAACTCAATAGCATGATCTTTGATTTAAGTTTTAAAATTGTATAGTGAGATTGTTAAAATAAATTTAACTATAGGATTGGCAACAAAATAGACCTGAGGACCAATGGAATAGAATAGAAGATGCAGAGGACTCTGAACACACTCAGACACCTGATCTTTGATAAAGGGACCAAACATGCTTACCGAAAGAAAGATAGCCTATTTAACAAATGGTGCTGGAAAAACTGGATTTCTACATGCCAAAAATTAAAAATTGACCCAAGTCTATCACCATGCACTAAGCTAAAGTCAAAGTGGATTAAAGATCTAAACATTAAAACAGAAACACTAAATCTCCTGAAAGATAAAGTAGGAGGAACTCTTGAAGACATAGGGATAGGCAAAGAGTTCATGAACAAATATGTATTCGCACGGGAAAAACTTGAAAGAATTAACAATTGGGTCAACTCTTCTTGAGAAATTTTTGCACGTCAAAAGAAATTGTCAACAAAGTGAAAAGACAACCCACAGATTTTGAAATATTCTAACTAATATGCACTCAGACAAAGGTCTGCTTCTCTAGAATATATAAAGAACTAAGATATATTAGGGCCCTCAAATTTGAAGACCCAATCCAGAAATGGGCATCTAAGATGAATACACAATCTCAGAGGATGAAATTAAAGAAGTGAATAAATATATGAAGAAATGCTCCACATCACCAGCCATCCATGAAATGCAAGTTAAAAGAACACTGAGATACCAGCTCACTCCAGAAAGAATGGCTATCATAAGGAAATCAACCAACAACAAATGTTGCAGAGGATGTGGAGAAAAAGGAACACATTCTCACTGCTGGTGGGAATGCAGACTGGTGCAACTATTGTGAAGATCAGTGTGGAGACTCCTCACAAAACTAGGACTTGAAATCCCATTTAAGCCAGCTATCCCCCCACTGGGAATTTTCCTGGAGGAACTGAAAAATATCATATCATAGTGATATATGTGTACCTATTATAGCATCACAATTTGTGATAGCCAAATCTTGGAAAAAACCAAGATGCCCATCACATGAGGAATAGTTGAGAAAGATGTGTTATTTCTATACAGTGGAAATACAGTTTCTATATTTCTATAAAGAATGACAAACTTGAAGCAGTTATATTTAAGTGGATGCCACTTGAACATATATTCATAAGTAAAATAAACCACACACAAATGTGCAAATATTGTATAGTCTCCCTAGTATAAGAAGTCAAAAGGGATAATACAAATAGAAACGTACAAGAACAGCTAAAAAGAATTTGGTCAGATAGTTAGGGTAAACTGAACTGCATATGTTGCAGGGTTCTAAGCAGCTTCTCTTCTGGATGGTTAACAACCTAAGTTCATATATGAAAAATTGGAGAAATGGAAGGACCACAAGTTCAGCCAACATTTTGGCCCTACCCTTTCATGGTCAGTGAAGACTCAGGACAAAGGAGAGCCTGTACTGTAACATCATGAAATTCAGTTGTGCCCTCAATTTTCTGATCAAGGCGATTATGGAGCCACAGAGGAATGTGATCAATGATCTATAGTGTCCCTGGGGAGAGTCAAATGGAGAGAAAACTTTCTCTCAGGCTCTCACAGAGAGAAAACTGGTCAAGCAATGGCCGTGACTCATCCACATGGCTGACACTGACAAAGGATCTACAGAGTGAGGTACAGGGTTACAGGATAAACCCTGAAGAGACTTGACTGACTTCATCAGATAGAAAAGCTACATTTTTTGTTATATAGGTCTTGCTTATCTCGGTCTTCACCATCCAGCAGAAAAGTATAAAAATGAGGTGTATAAAATAAGGCCATATTAATAAGCTGAGCTGTAAATGGCTCTAGTCAACCACCTCTTCAGATAACCTGCTATTACTGCGGACTGTTGGACTGTGTTGGAGTGTTTCTCTGAGTTATATATTATAGGTGCCTATAATAGTTGAATGACAATGGAATGCCCATCTTTGACAGGACTAAACAAAAAAAAAAAGGGGATACAAAGGAAGAACCATTCTGTGTTTGTATAAACAGTACAGTTAGGATAAATATGCAGTATTTCTGCATAATCCTATGAGAAGCAAGATTTGCACTAATAGTGCTTGGACAGGATATTCTGTCTGCTTCTTGTACTATGCGTAACCACTAGAAAGATAACAGGGTAGAAAGTATTAATTATTGAAACTGTACTATAATTCAGTTTAAAAAAAATTAGTATACAGCTACATTCTCTTAATTTATTGATTAGAGACATTTGCTCTAATAGTGTTTTTTAAGTAAAATGATGTATACATGTTGTATGACAAAATACCACTACATAAACAATATGCAACGTGTTAATTATTGAATCTGTCCTGCGAATTTGATTTGAAACTGTCTCATTGCTATTTGTTCTTTAATAAAATAAAATAAATTAAAAAAATTTAAAACAGAAATTCATATTGGAATTGTATACTATTTTTTGGAAAAATAATGTGAAAATGTACCATGAAATCACAGAGTAAAATGAAGGTTATATATGAATGGCATATATATATATATATATATATATATACATATATATATATATATATATATATATTTGTAAGTGATATAGGAAGATATAAAAACTCAGAGCATCTCGATTATATTTGGATCTGCACATTTATATTTCAAATATTCATTCATGTAATCAATATTACTACATAAAATTATGAGGTTTTGGTCACAGTTTTTATATTGTAAGAATCAGAAATTCTATGTATGTATTTCTCAACATTTTATAATAACACTTCTAATTTCTCATTTAAAATGATAACTATAAGAATTGGGAAGGTGCAAAAAGGAAAAAAAAGAAGCTGTCTAGTTCATCATCAAAAACATTGAAATTAAAACTCAAACTCTCCCAAATATGTGAAAATAGACAGGCTGCTCCCTTTCTTTCATTAGGGCATTATTACCTGTGATCTCCTGCTGTTTGTCCCCTTAGTCCTCACTAATCTGCCTTCCCTCATTATGTGGGCAGTTTGGGTGGCAGGTACTTTTGCTTCATCTCCTGACATGAAAGATCAGGCTACCATTTGTTTTGGTGCTCCTGTGCCTTTGGTTAGAATCTGGCCTTCTGGGAACACTGCAGCTAGATGGGGAGAAAGGAGACACTGTTCAGATGGACAGCGCTTCTGAGCAAGCCCTGACAATCAATACAGCTGCAGATGTCGCTGCCAGCTTGTCCCGACATACTCCTCCCAGCGCTGGAAGAGGGTTTCACTGATTTTCCCAGTGGAGAGGTCGTCAGGGCTTCTTCAGTGTCTTCCATTTCTGGTTCTGGCCAGAGGCAAGATGTAATAAGTGGAAAGGGAGAGAAGTGTTAGGTTTCACAAAGGGTGTCCTTATGCCTGCAAATGGAAACCATAAAAAGAAGGAATAGCTCATTTTAATGAGCTACATGGTCTCTGTCTTCTCTCCTCATTTTTATCTTGCCTTTTTTTTTTTTTAAGTTTTAGCTCATTAGAGAGAGAAAAATTTCTATCAGACAGGGAGAAAACAGAAAAGACATTTTAAAAACTATGAATGTGAATTCTCCTTTATAAATGTTCAGAATCTTTTAGTGTTAAAAATTTTTGGAGACAATCAAACTAATATTTCTGAAAAGTTATGAGAGCTAAGAAGTCAAAAGGTGGCAGAACACTGTAGCTGCTTTTGTTCAGAGTCCAGTTTCTATCCTTACAACCAACTTTCAGCTATGAAAAGAGGGCCAAGGAAAGGCCCAGGTCTGCCAGAGCCCAGGGCTGTGCAGACGGCATGAATTGGAAGACATATTTCTTTCTCCTGTCTGCATGTTGATGCGTAGAGGGAAGGAGGGAAAAAGAAATCACATACAGCACAAGACAAATTCACCATATTCACAGCATAGATGCACTAATTGAGTTATTCCAATGTTTTCTAAATACTTCACTAGATGTAATTATAATCAAAATTTCACCTGAATTTGTGAATGTGTGTGCTCTTGTATAACTCAACAATCTTAGACTAGAATGTGTCTGTGAAAATGTACCAAAAATTGTCATGACATTTTTTAGAGAAATATACATTGGATGAAACTTTTATAAAACACAATTTATAACAATTAAACACATACTGTAAAGCAATAGTAGTGAAACTAATTGAGACAGACAGGTCACTACATGAGAACAGAGAAAAAAAATAAAACAATAATTAATTGACCCGATTTATGACAAATATTTCACTGTATCATAATAAGGAAACCACTATTGTTATTTTCCATGAAATGCTGCTTGAAAAATCAAGTATGAAATAAAATAAATAAAATAAAATAAATTTGAGTTTAACTAACGCTTATATTGCAAAAAAGAAACTGAAATAATTTACATAACTTTAAGCCCTTTAGAAAAGAATGGATACCTTAACACAGTGACAGAGTATTTCAGAACAAGAAAAGCCTATTGATAAGCTGGCTCCTCTGCAAAGACCTAAGGGTCAGGAGAGCAAGCCCCTTGGTGCTCAGGTTCCTCAGAACGCGGCCTTGCAGAGGGCTGGCCTTTGCCCCCACTTAACGAGCTGGCACAGTACCCTGGCTCCTGGTGTGGCACCCACACACTCTGCGCTGACCTCCACAGCAGAGCTACGGATTTATGACCAGTGAAGAGCTAGTGCCGGCTACTGTGGAAGCAACTCCCAATGTAATTATTTTCTTGTTTCTAATTAAGGAAAACAGAAAATTCAGTGAAAAGGTAAATTTTTAATAGCCAAATAAAAGAGCAAATCCCAAAACTTCAACAGCATTATTTATATATTTAACTTTATACATTATCACAGTAAATGAAATCGAAAGCCAGAGTGAAATACCATTACACGTCCACCAGGTGGGAAAACAGAATAACCTCCTAGGTAATGTTTATGAAAGGGTATGAAACGATGGAAATTATGACCTACTGGTAGGAAATAAAATTAGTACAAAAGTGTTGCTAAATAATTTAAAGCTATGCGTGCCTTTTGATTAGGTCTTCTTTAGATGTAGAATAACACAGAACTTTATGTATTCATAGACATGGGTATAATCATAATTTATAAACTAGCTAAATGTTCACCAACAGTAGAATAGAAAAAAAAATTGTGATGTATTCCTTTCAGTATAATATTATAGCAGGGCAAATTACCACACAACAGCAGAAATACAGATGTAATGTTAAGAGCTGATCAATAAAAACAAAACACCTATATTTCATTTCATTTATATGAAGTTCATGAGGAGTCAAATCCACAGCATATTGTGTAGAAGTATATAATAAGGTATTAAATTAAAAATGTAAAAGAAATCATCAAAATTCAGATCAGGATAGTAGATCATAGCTGAGGAGGGAGTGAGGGGGCTGAGGAGAAAAACTTGTGGATTGACAGAATGCAGCAGTATTCTGCTTTCTTTTAAATCTCTGATGAGATTCCTCTTGTGCTTACGTTTTAATTTTCTTCCAGAATTTTTTGTTCTACATATACTTTGATTTTTCTCTTCTAAAGTATACTTTTAGTAATTATTTTATAATTATGCATAAACAAATTCCTCTTTTAAAATATACATCTGGTTGTAACGTTAATTTTATATAGCATTGAGTTTTGAGAGGCAGGTTCATGTGTGTTTATGCACCTTTGGGTTGCATCTGTCGCCTTTCTTTCTCCTCCCTCATCGCCCTTTTCTTCTTGTCTGATAACAGACTACCTCTTACTTTCCTGCCATCTTTTCATTATTTTTATTGTTTTGTTCTTGGATTTCACACATCAAGGGAGACATGTGATGTTTGCCTTTCCCAGTCGGGCTCATTTCACGCAACATGACACTCTCTGGCTCCGTTTTCCTGCAAATGGTTTAATTTCATCTTTCTTTATGGTTGAGTAACATTCCATTGTTTATATGTACTAAACTAAAAAGACTTCTTTTAATTGAGTAATTAGAACTTTACTAATTTATTGGGTGGAAAAGCAATCTTTTCCTACAGATGTCATAAGAAATACTGGAGTGTGGGTGCCCCACAACAACAGAAATCTGTTTTCTCTGTATTTCTGAAAGCAGCAAATTCAGAAACAAGCTTGTGTAGGCCGCACTCTTAGGGGAGATTGTTTTCCTGCCTCTCTCCAGTTTACTCATGGCTAGCAGTCCTCAGCATTTCCGAGCTCCAGGCTGGGTCACTCTAATTTCTGCGTTTGTCTTCACAAGGTCCTCTCCCCTGCTTGCCTGTGTTTCTCTGTGTAATTTTCATCTCCTAAGGATAGAAGTAATATTGGACTTGCTGTTCCCTGTAACGGGCTATAACCTTGTATCAACTTATACAACTGTGTGCATATTGTTCCCTAATAAGATGACATTCTGGATTTCTGGGTGGCACAAATTCTGAGGACTAGCTTTAACTTCAGTACAAGGGATACATTTTTTGCTATATTCCTTTCTTACAAGCAGTGTTGCGCTGCTTCAGTGTGATTCATTGCTAAGCTGTGAACATAGAACCTGACCCACAGCTGAGATCTATTTCAACTAAAGGAAAACTCACGTTCCTGAAGCCAGAAGACACAAGCATGACCTGTGAGTTTGAGGAAGGAATGGAAGATATGTCAGAGTCTATGGAAAACAGACATTCAATAATAGGAATTTTTGTAGAATTTTAATCAGAATTACATTTATCTTCATGTTGACTCAACTTAGAACAGAAACTTTGTTTTGTGGATTGCTGACTCATGAAGAACATTCTACTCTGATACTTTGAAAATGATTACATAATGACAATTTTCAGACTGAAAAGTCTTAATTGTTTTATGAATAATTAGCAAATGTTCAATGTTGCCAGAGATAGAGCTCAGTGGCACAGTACTTGCCTAGAAAGCACAAGGTCCTGATTTTGATTTCTGGCACCCCCAAAACCCCAATAAATATCCAATCTATTTTTTTTTTCTTGTCAGAAACGGGGGTTGAACTCAGGCCCTTGTGCTTGCTAGGCAAGTGCTTATTCTACTGAGCCATCTCCCTGGCCCCTCCAATCTATTTTTGTTGTGTTTTTTTTTTTTTTGTATTTTGGGGAAGGGTCTACAGGGTGTTCAGGGTCTCATTACTAGATCAGACTCCTAGTGATTTGCCTGTTTACAGCCTTCCAAAAGTGGGATTTTAGGGGCGTGCCACCATGCCCAGTCTCAAGAGCAGTGTCAGTGCGTCCCCGGGTCAAAGCCAGCACAACAGCCCCTGGGGATTGAACTCCCGCACCTGTACCTGCTTGTAAGCACTTTAATCCACTGAACTATTCAGCTGGCCCTTATTTTTGTTTACTTATAACTATTTTGCATTCATATTAAGGGTAGGATTGGTCTTTGTAATAAGTAATCAGTAATAAAGTAATTTTAAGTGATAAAAATTAAATGACAAAAATGTATTGATAACAATTAAATTATAATATGTAATTAATAATATATTAACTTATTTTACATTTATAGACAGTACATGGCATTTTGAACTTAAAATATGTATAAATAATTGTATTACAGATAAGTTAATTTTTCTTTGTAATCATTTTAATTTATACATCCATAATTCTACTAGTCTAGAGTCTATTAATCTACAAACATGTGGAATATTTTTTCTCACATATTGTGTTACATATTGAAGTAATAGAATTCCATTGGAAAACTTGAACAGTTGTCTGCTAAGCAAGCTTGCATCTTTGGTATAATCTCAATAGTTTAGCAAGCAAGTAAAAACAATGTACTTTGGGAGCAAAGGAGGAAATAGAGGGAAGAGAAATCTGGATTCATTTCAAGGTTTTAAAAAATGTGTTTTTGGCATACTTACATGACTGGATTATTGTCAAAATATCACAGCACACTAAAACTGGAAGTTATCTCGTAAATCATTATCCAGTCCAATCTCTCCATTTAGTACACAGGAAGCCTGAAACCCAGAGAGAATTGGCAATATGTTCCAGGCCTTCCAGCTATCCAGGCGTGACTCTGCTTCATTATATCTCTGGGACTCAGATGAATAGGTTAAAGTACATGCTTTTCCAAATACCTCTTACCCATTAGGGCCCTGTTTTAAAGTCTAAGGAAATCTGTAGCGCTAATACACTGTAGTGACATTACTGGCACTCAAGATGCTGTTCATAGCATGGAAAATAAAAGGCTGCAAGTTGGGAAGCAGGTTTCTGTAGACTGTCATCCTTTAGAGAGCCATCTGTAGTCCATTAGGTTGTTCTACAGAATGTGGTCAGGAAGGCCTGCTGATTTATGCATGTCGTGGAGTCCTGAAAATAACTGGGGAAGAACGTTCTTCATAATCTGTAGAATTGCTGTGAAATACTGACACTTTTGTCACCCTCCTACCGCACAAGCTCAGGCACGTGTCCTAGGATTCACATACAAACTTTTGCTTCCAAATCTTAAATTCAACCTCCGAGCCCTAGATGGAGCAGGACTTCTTAATCTCAGTTATTCCTCATTGACATTTTTAAAATCTTGAATCTAATTTCAGAAAGAAATTTAATTTATATATCTTTCAGGGTGTACTTATCTTCTACTTGAGTTGAGGGAAAGAGGTCATTGCAGATGATTGAAAAATTCAAATTAAAATCCTGTAAGACATCTGTGAGTTCATGTTCTACTTAATTAATGAGCATAGGCAGAAAAACCCTTTCATACATAGTGTCTTAACTTTGTGCCAAAGACATATGCATCCTGAACATATTTCCATTTGGAGCCATCATAGATTTTTTTGTTTGCTTTCTGCCTTAGGTATAAAGGGTACATGGTGTGTTCTGATTCAATCCTAGGTTCAATCCCTCAGCCCTCATCAGCTGTAAGACTGGAAAATACATTGAAGACAGTTTCCAAACTCCAATCTCCTCATTTTAAAATGTCCAGATATCTGGTTTTTTAGTATTTGGAGAGGAGAGGAGCCCAGACCATTTGGCCTTACTTCTATGCACTGATTGCAGAAAGATCTTATTTGCTCACCAGAGGTAGTTCTCAGTGGACCGTGGTTTGAAGTTTTAGATAAACTTAATTTTCCAGATGCTTCTATGGTCTCTAGGAACAATCTTGCAGTGTTTTTCCACAAGTATTACTTTTCAAGTTTGTGTCCTGAGGCAGAAACTGTGTCTCGCTAACTTGATAAATGCTCCAGAGGACTGTGGGCCATGGCTGTGCTGTTGGTGACTTCAGCCAAACTCATTCACAGAGTACAAGGTTAGGGTGACAGACGCTGGACCACTGCCAGACCAGGCAGCGAGGGGGGCCATCACGTTGC
Source organism: Ctenomys sociabilis (assembly GCA_004027165.1). Classification (NCBI taxonomy): domain Eukaryota; kingdom Metazoa; phylum Chordata; class Mammalia; order Rodentia; family Ctenomyidae; genus Ctenomys; species Ctenomys sociabilis. Next base: position 37,033 of record PVKA01021852.1, read on the forward strand.
TGCTGATCCTTTAGGTGAGGGGCTCACTGAGTGAGAGCACTCCCTGTAATCTTTGTTGATGATGACTATTAACACTTAATTTGAGTTAGTCACCAGGATGACAGCTTGTTAATCAGCTTTCTCATGTCTCGTACAGTACTAGTTTTTACGTTAAGATGGATTGCTTCTGGCATCCCCACAGCATGGAGCCGGGTTGTCATCTCCTTCCCCACTTTCAGCTTGGCACCAAGGTATGTCTTTGTTCATCAGCTTTCTGGACCCTCAAGCTGATGCTCTCTCAAGGACTCCTATCTATTTCCACTGGAAGCTAAGACGTTTCATTCCATTAGATTTTAAGAACTGATTCTTAGAGAAAACATGTTAGAAGATCTGAATACCTACTGCCCTCAGTACAAATCCATTTGAACCCTTCTCAAAATGCCCAAGGCCTTGCTATGCTGAGATTTACCTGAACTCAGCAAAGGATTACTGTCCATCTTTAATCTGCAAAGCAGATAGATTAACTTTCTTTACCTTAATAGAGTGCTACTGCTAGCTTTTTAGCTGGAGATGAAAATAGATTACTTTCTGTTTGGATGGGTTACAGTATTTGTTTTATTTATCATTCATTGTATAAGCAAAACAGGAAATTAAAACTTTAAGAGAAATAATATTAGAATAAGGTCATATCCATAAACATGTGACAAGTTAATCTGTCTCTGAACAAAGAAGAGAGCAAAGTTATGGAAGTTTTTATGATGGCTTTTTAATTAATGAAGTTTTCTGTTACAGCAGAGTTTAGAAAAATCAGATGCCAGAAAGCATTCCCACTCACTCTCTCTGAATTATCCACTTCTCAGTCTATTTTTTTTTTTTTTTTTTTTTTTTTTTTTTTTTTTTTTTTTTTTTTTTTTTTTTTTTTTTTTTTTTTTTTTTTTTTTTTTTTTTTTTTTTTTTTTTTTTTTTTTTTTTTTTTTT